>CAEGAE010066118.1:0-18818 GCA_903067095.1 Girardinus metallicus | reverse complement strand
GTGTGTGGGTGGGTGGGGGGGGGGGGGGGGGGGGGGGGGGGGGGGGGGGGGGGGGGGGGGGGGGGTGGGGGCTTGTATTTGGTACATTGTTGGGCCTATTTTTACAAAAAAAATGCTACATTACTTTATACAACTGAATATAATCACATAATAAACATAATAAAATGTCATAAATTCCTCATAGAGCTTTATGCAGAAAATTTCTGAGCCCAAACTGACATGCGTTCCTTTCCAAAATGATCAAATACCCAGTCAGCTGTTGTGGCATGACTGGCAGACATTAGATCGATTCTGTTATGCGATTTTAAAAAAAGAGATTAATATGGAGCCTCATGAGGCACAGAGCTACATTTTGTCACTGGAAGGAGACAGGGTTACTCCGATTAACTGTAGATGTAAAACTGATGCATTTAAGATTGCAGCCAGGATGAAACAGATGAATAGATTATACTGCCATCAATGATCAGTATGGAGCTTTTGCTTTAATAATGCCAACCTATATTTTATTTTATTCAATATTTAGCCTAACACCATGGAAAAAATCATGTCCGCAATATTTTAAAGTAAATGAACAAGTGAAAATGAATAGTGGGATGTTTACTGAGACATCTAAAACTTTACAATATGGCTGAATGTCACCATCAAGTGGTCAGATGCAATTATTACATCCACTTTGTTCTGCACACGTGGGTACTCTGAAAATGAATATATGGAAAATAACACTAAAAAAAAAAAGTTTAGCGATCACAAAACATGGGAAGTTTAGGTATTATACCTAAAGTAAACTGGATAGCAGTGAGCACACATTAGCTAGCAAAAATAGTAATGCAGTAAAGTTGCAAGAGTTATTGCTATTGTCAAGCCATAAGCTGAGCCAAAACACAAATACACTCTCAGTCTGTTAAGATTCGTCTTCTACACTAAAGCCCGGGACTAAAGCTGTCAACCACTGCATGGCAACAACAGTCATCACAGACGAAAACCTCCTAAAACACCTTCTAGCTTTTATCCTAGGGTCACCTCCAACAACCAGCAATCAAAATCTTAGGATCAGGAAAAGAAATTAAAGATGCTCACATTTTTACTGGTGTATCATAACTAAGTAGAGCAGTAAAAAAAAAAAAAAAAAAAAAAAAAAAACACTGGGCAGGAAGGCTATGTTTATTTGAAAACTTCCTTTAAACTGAAACAGGCTGTTTATCAGCTCATTGGACATTTACAAAAGTGAACACAAATGTAGCTTTTGTGCCTTTTTATGTTAGTGGTTAACACTCTGAAGACCCCATGATGGTAAAGGAAGAAAGCTGTTCTGTCTTTGAAAGTGGAAGCACCTAGAGTTTAGATTTACAGCTCAAGTCCCATCCGTTCTCAACCTGAAATTCAAGAGTTCTTGGGGCGAGTTTATTCCCCCAGCCAGGTTTGGGTCCACCTTAGCCTTTAGTGGTGTGGTTCAACAGAGAACAGAGGAAAGCCAAACAGCACTATATAAAGTTATGCTAACCTTTTAATTAGAAATAACAAATAGAGTAATAGTTCACCCTGTTGATGAAAGAAAGATAGATTAGACTGAAAGTGCAGCACACTGTTTCTCTGTTGTATGTGTGTTTCCACCTGCTCGGCTCCTCTCAATCACATTGCTCAGGACCGACAAAACGGAGTTGGAAGACGTTAAACAAAAGAGAAAAAAGTTAAACTGCTGGTTAGAAGTGTGACTTTGCAATAATATGTAGGGTTTACTTTGGGCTTGGACCATGCTGAATTTTTGAACCCTCGATCTAAACTCTAATGGTGAGAACTTACTTTACACTTTTATTTTTGTTTTCCAATTCATTCCTATCCTAATTTCCCTAATCCTTAAACCATCTGTGGGAAGCCTTATTAAGTGTAAATGTCTTTAAATAAATTGTCTTTTATAGATTTTTGTCTCCTTGTCCTATTTTTTTAATTGCTTCCAACATGTTGTAACAAGGTTAAAATGTGTCTAGCTATTTTGCCATTTTTAAAATTTTGATCAACATTGTTTCTCCCCATACAAATTGCCAACAACAAACCAAAAGTAAACTAAGAGTCAGTCTACACTTCTTTTTACAAATCTGCACTTGGCCACAGGATGTTTGCTGAAGTTATTTTAAAAGAAGCTACACCTACTTCTGCATGCCTGTTACGATGCACCACCTTTTAGCTGGCACACATCAATAGAGTGTGTTTCACCTGAACTATTGCTTAGCGTCAGATAAATAGGACGTTCTGGTTGTTGTGAGTCTTCCTGATCATCTTTCAAGGCATTCAGCAAATCCATCCAAAGGTGAGAAAATCTAAAAAATATAGATTAAGAGAAGACTTGAACATAAATGCTCTAGTACTAAAAATACACTAATAGTGCTGTGTATCGATCACTTAATTCCAGATACAATTCTCAGTTGTATCTGGAAAACCTTTCTATTAATATTTATTACAACATACAGATTAAAGATAATTTTTAAAATGAATCTTTAAACAGCTATTGGGCATAACTTCTCATGTCTGTAAATGTTTTTATTTGTTACAGCTTACAGCTTATGTCTTCATAAGCTGTAAGCAGAAAAACATCATAATGAGTATAAATAAAGCTCTAAAAACATAATTCTATGTTAATTGAGGTACTGAGACAAATTACCTTTTCAATAATATTGTATTTCACTAAGATGCACCTGCATATACAATTTTGCAATGATGCGTTAACATAAAGTTAAAGCAGGCACATATTTCCCAGAAGTATAACACTAGAACATGTGTCATTTATCATTGTGAAAGAGAAATACCTATGATGCATATGGAACAAATTCTGAAGGACTAAAACCCTTTCAGTGAGGAGAAGATTCAGTAGTAGTCTGAAAACAGATCACAGTGCATAAGCTTTTCATAAAATAGGTGGTGGACTGGTTAAACAAGGTCTGCAATCTTAGGCTGTTTGGCATGTTTTGACTTGCTCTCCTTTTCATTATGTGTAACCACTTGCATCCTTTGCATTCACTTTGTAATAAAAATGACTTATTACATCCAAGTTTTGGCAACATCTCCAGCCCTATAGGGTGTTGTTTGTAAAGTTACACATTGAAAAACATAACAGCAATATTTCAGGTTATTTAGTCTAATAAAATAAATTGGGGTCCATTTTTTCAAAGACATACTTTCATTATGTTATGCATATATTTCCAAATGTCACAGTTCCAATATTTATAAATATTTAGTTCACAAAGAGAAACACTGTTAGAGCTGCAAACTAAATAGTTTTGCTCACAGCTAAGTCTTTAGCTAATATGCGTATTCTCTTGTTTTGTTAAGTGGAAGTGGATTATCAAAATAAAAGCTGGGTCTACCAAACTTCCAAATAAAAGCTGATAAATTGGTCATGTTCAACGAACTGAACATGGCGATCATTAATTAAAAGCAGAGGACAACCAATGTAATCAATGTCGCTGTTATGCCCATCACTGAAGAGTGATGGGCATAACTTAAGGGAGGGATGGGCATAACAGTCTCCTGATTGTGACAACATTTACTTGTGCAAGACACACTGTTCCCTTTATGTTGGCGTCATCAAAATGAACAGAAATAGCTATGCTGACAAAGAACAATGGTTAAAATGACTCAGCTAACAAGCATCCCGCTGGGACCTATCGATGCGTCAGCATTTCACCTGTTGAACTGGTTAAGCTGGTTAAGCACCTGTTTCATACCCAAAGAATCCAAAAATTACATTCTGGCTGTCCACTGTGACAAAGATTGGAAGTGGTGCTGTTTGTCAAAAATCAACAGCAATAGTTCTGCCATAATTTATGTATGGGATTGGAACTTTGACTGGGCCATTCCAGAACATCTGCCTTGTTGCCTTCAAACCATTCTTGTATAGCTTGAACTGGATGCCTCAGGTTGTTGTCTTGCTTAAAAAAAAAAAAAAGTTATCCAAAGTCACATTTCTCTTGCAGATGGAAACAAATTGTGCCCCAAGATTTCCCTATATTTTTGCTGGACTTATTTTTTTATCTTCTACCTCTACAGGTCTTCAAGGGCCTGCTCCTTTCACTTGATCTTGGAGTCTCCTTGAGTCTTGATGTGAGTTTCCCTCAACAGGCGATTTCTCATTGCCATGCCTCCATAAAGCTCAGACTGGTGAAGAAGCGACAATGTTTGCTTAGTCTCTTCCATCTTGATAGCTGAAGTTTTTAACTTCTTCAGCTTAGTCAAAGGAGTCCAGGTGGCCTCTTTCAGTAGTCTCCTTCTTATAGTGTCAGTTTGTAAGGATGGCTTGATCTGAGAATATTTACACATGTACCATATTCCTTCTGTTTCTTGATGAGGAATTTAAAGGGGTATTACATACTTTCTCTATGAGAAACAGAGAGAGGAGCTACACAAGGGCCTTTCACGCTTTTTATCCTACAAAAAGTTTACAACCAGGTCTTTTTCCTACTTATTTGTGCTGCCTTATGTCACACCTCATTCCACTACATTTTGTTATTCTACCACATAAAACCCCTACATGATTTTCTAAAATTTGTTGTTGCATTGTAGGTGACTCAAAAAAGCATTTTGAAAGTATAAATACATTAAAATGACACATTAAATAATTTTTCCTGCCCAGTTTAGGTAGGAGACTCATGGCCTGTTTTTGTCAGATGATACTTTTACAGAGTGAATGTAACCTTATGCCGTGTTACGCATATGATGAGTTTTGTTTTGGAAACAAGTCAGGCATTACTTCAAATGTCCCAACCTGATAGACAACTTTTCATACATTCCCTCATGCTGCACTCAAGCCTCTTTTTATCTTTAGCTTTTGAAGTAAACTGTGACAGTTTACTTCTGCTTCTTCAATGAAAGGAATCAGAAGAACCGTTGGACATATTTGATACTTTACGCTTTGCTATCATATTTTTTTTCTACTTTTTTGACAGATAAAATGGAAAAAGGTAACAGACCTCCTCCAGAAACTGAAGATACTTCAGAAATTCCAGATATTCCAGCGCCACCATATCCTGGCCCGCCTTTGGACCCCAGTGTGCTCACCAGTCTGCCTAATCCTGTTGATCATCCTGCTGCTCAAAATGATGCTCAGTACAACAACCAGCCGGTGTCCAAGTCTGTTCGTCAGGAACATTCCCAGGGTGTTAAACAGCAGAATCCTCAGCCTTCTACTCAGCCTGTTGGTCAACAAAGTACACAGCCAGTCCCTCAACAATATCCCCAACCTGGAGCTCAACAATACCCCCAACCTGGAGTTCAGCAATATCCCCAACCTGGAGCTCAGCAATACTCCCAACCTGGAGTTCAGCAATATCCCCAACCTGGAGCTCAGCAATACTCCCAACCTGGAGCTCAACAATATCCCCAACCTGGAGCTCAGCAATACTCCCAACCTGGAGCTCAGCAATATCCCCAACCTGGAGCTCAGCAGCATCCACAACCTGGTAAGAGATCAGAGACCATATCCATGTCATTGAACCTGCAAGATCATAAGGGAAAACTAAGTTATGTGTATATTCATATATGTACATGCTGTAATCTTTTGATCAGTTTAAATTCCATTCAATTAACTCCAAGTTCAATGTTTTTATGTGTCTAGCTCAGCAAACTGTAGTGCAGTATATTGCCACAACACAACAAAATCAGATTCTTCACTCAGGTGAGTCTATCGTTTGTCAGGTTTCTTTCTCATTACTTAAAATTTGATTAAAGTTTCAAATATGTATACTAGTGTTTCAGAGATGGTGATGGGTCTTAACAATATATTACTGGATTGGACAGTGTCTATTGGTTGTGACGTGCGCCCGCAGACTACATTACTTTGCATTGAGTCATATGAACCAAATCATACTCTTATGATGTGGGATGACCATGAATCTGTCACAAAATGGTCATATTGCCCTTACTTTCTATCTGGTTTCTATCAAATATGGCATAAATTAAAGCTAAGAAAATTGCCAATGTTGTGATTTTTAAAAACATGGTTTTGTTTTAATCTGGGGTTGTTTGAGTTTGGTTTGGGATTTTGACATTATTTGTGTCCCTTAGTTTTGTCTTTTAGTGCTGCGTTGCTTCCATTTCCAGATCAGTTCTTTCTTAGTGATTCTATTTTATTATGTTTCACCGGTTTAGTCATTCTTTAGTGTTATAGTTATGTGTGTACTCTCCCTGTGGCACTTTCTCTCTCCCTCTCCTCAGTCTGCCTGCTCTCCCCTCACACCTGCAGTCTGTTAGCTCATCAGCCCAGGTCTTTTGTTCAGCATTCAACCTCCCAAGTACTTAAGCTCAGTCACTCCTTGCCAGATTCTTCTGTCTTCTCTGGTTATTTTTCCCATCTCTTCCCTGTTGTCGTTTTCCCCCCAAATTTTCATGGTTATGTTCCTTTTTGCCCTTTTAGATTTTTCTGTATGTTGGTTCATCTTTTTATTACAAAATATCAACTCAACGTTCCACACCTGCTGCATCTGGATCCGCTCAACAATATACGTCTTGACAGAATAATCCAGCCACAAGGACCCAGCAGATTTGCATTTTTAAAAAGAATTTGAAAACTTAAAACTGTGAAGGAATCATTGACACTGTAGCTAGACCCTGCTCTGTCCGTCAATGTTTTCCAGTGGCTACAAACCGCATCTTGTCGTAGTGTTGACAATAGCAAAACACTGCACCCCTTTTTGAGATATTTTGCGTTATATTGTTTGCAGCATGTCATCTCCCTGACCATCAGTGTTACCGTCTCAATGTATAGCAATGGCGCATGTGAGTCCAATGGTAGTCACAAGATGTCCAATTCGTAATATATACATCGACTGTGTGTTTTAACGAAGTGTGCTTGACAGGTAACCAGGTGTTGTTGGTGCAACACATGCCCACTGACGTTGCTGGAAGTATGCTTTGTCCGCATTGCAAGAACACTGTTGTGACCTCGATTGAATACAAAGTGGGCATGCTAACCTGGATCATTTTTGGAGTGCTGTTGTTACTGTGAGTATAAACTACCACATAAAAATACACAGAATGTCAGGCGGGGGGTTCTTTACAAATTAATGATGGCCCATAAAAATGAATGATTCTGGGCCTGTTTGAGCTGTCATAAAACATAAAAGTTGTAAAACTTGACTACTTGTCAAGGTTTACAAGCAAAACGTGAAATAAACTTGGATACAATGTGGACAATAACAATATTCTAATTAATAAACTTTAAAATAGAGAGCATCACCACCTTTATAAACACTTTTTTTTTTTTTTTTGCCACAAAGTGAAGCTACTTCAGTCTACTCTGCTTTAGGTTCCTGCTGGTTGACTGGTTGCACTGCTTCCTCCCAAAGTTCATGTATTTCATTTTATCATTGATAACCCCCAGATGTAAAGAACTTTCAAGAACAAACTGAACAGCAGTTTGTAGAAAATATAAAAAATTGAAAGTTTTTCTGGGTAGGTCATGCTTCAGCCAAAACTGTTTATTTTTATCCATCCATCCATTATCCCGCACGCCTAGCCCTATGAGGTCAAGAGGGATGCTGGTGCCTACCTCTAGCGGCCAACAACGGGTGAGAGGCGGGGTACACCCTGGACAGGTCGTTTATTTTTATATTCATGTAAATTATGCAGATTACGTTTAAGATTCGATTGAAGTCTAGTCCTTAAGTTATCAAGATTGCAAGCACAACTGATTGGGTGTGGTTGTTGGTCAGTAAATGCGTTTCCGTTCTTAACAAAAAGCTAGTGTCAAACGACGTCACCAGAGAATTCAGGAGTGACGGATAAAAAAAATCCCCACGATTCTACTGCCCCCAAGAGGCACTTAAATGCCATTACACATAAACACGGATTTGCAGAGATTTATGAACAAATGCAGGCGCTTAAGTTTAAAGCCCTGGTACAGCATCAACTCTTAATTTAGAAAATAAAATTAATAACTCTTCAAGCTCAAGTATGAATTTTACTTTTTTAAATTTGGTTCACAATTCATGGTGAACCAAATATTTAATGACCAAAATATTATTGTGCTCATGATCAATTATTATTCTGTATCTTTTTAACCCATGCTTCACATCAGATGCTGGCCATGCAGTTGTATCCCCTTCTGCGTGAATTCTTGCAAGGATGTGCAGCATTCCTGCCCACAATGTAACAACGTCCTGCACCTCTACAAACGGAGGTGAAATCCATCAGTACCTGACATGCATGCTGGACATCCATTAAGATGGACTGTAAATACACTTATTAAGTTTTCCTGATGTCTTTTATAAAGCTGTTAAAACGTGACATGAACTTGTACTGCTTTACACTGAATTGTGTCTCATTGCTAAAGGGTTATTTTTATAACTGGGTATGATCTTTTAACTCAAGAGCAGGAGAAATTGTATTTTCTCTGACAATAAAGGCTGCAGTAGGAAACTTATCAATATGTGTTTGGCACTTTAAAAACTGTCACTATCTTGTGACTGTTTAATATACCATGGGGCATTATCATCTCTAGAAATACACCAGTCAGAGCCAGGAGGAGGGTCGTAGCACTGTCAATCATGCTTGTGTACAGGATGCATGGTGTAAGCCTTAATCACAAGGGAAAAACAACTTACAGTTACAGAAAAACTAATTATCTGTCAACATCTTATGCTTTGCTATATAGCCTGAGCATATATGGTTGGCTCTGCTGACGGGGAGAAGCTGTAGTGTAGCAGAGAGTAAGAGGGAGGCTGTGAGCAGTGCGAACAGAGGCATGATTGACAGCTATAACACCCTCCTTCTAGTTCTGATTGGTTGTTTCTGACAGACTGTGTATTTCTGCATGACAGTGGGTCCACAGGAAGGAGGCTATACTCTAACATCATAACATAGTGACACTTTTAGCAAATTTATAAAAACATATCTTCTTAATGAAAGTTACACTGCATACAGCAGATTTAAATGTGAAAGCAAAGCTTTGCTCATCATAATGTTAATGAATATATCTTTAATAGACTGCTTTTGTTGAAATATTGATGTTTTATTGAAACACAGAAGGTTTTTTATTTACCTTTGCATATACGAACAAATAATTTTACAATTGGAGCATTAGTCAATGTGTTAAACAAATCAAAAAATATTTAAAACCTAATTTCTTGAAAAGATTTGCATGAATGTATGTTTTTAATAAAAATGTGATGTGCTCAAATCTTTTTAAAGTTATTCAGTTAGTTTATATCGTATGATTCTGTGAACATGTACTTAGTGATTATTACTCTAGACCATGTATTTAAATAGTAAATAATCATGATTAAATCAAATTCTAATTTTCAAGATGTAATTTAGAATTTTTAGACCAAACATATTCATTTAAATTTATAATGTGATATGACGTATGTTTTATGCTTTGATTTGGGTGAGGATGTGATTTTACTTTCGAAAGTAGATTTCTTTGACTGTAAATAGCACATTTCACAATTGTTCACAAACTTAAATGAATCTTATTCCATGTAAAATTAAATAAAATCCTAAAATATTTAAAAAGAAATCTGAAAAAAGTTTTTTTTGTGCTTATTCATGAAGGCTTCCTTGTACAGTACAAAGTTTTATTTAACAGGATGGAGAGTTGCACTGTAAAATTACAGTTCCCAAACTTTCCACAAGTAAATACTACCCTTCTTCATAGAAACTGGCCTCTGTCTGAACCCCCTAAGCCTTTGACCCTTCTCATTCTTGTGAACTCAACATGATGTCTCTTCCCATCTCATGAGTTTTAGGTATAGTGACACCCTACTTGTAAGAGTTAAAAAGCTATTAAAATTGACAGATAGGTTTTAGGTTTCTGGCTCAACAAAACAGTGCAAAAATGTCTCACACACCATTGCCTTAATGGACGGCACCTTGTCATGACATTCCCTGTGTCCTTCTTTATCCCCACATGTAGGAGGTTGGAGATTACTCCTCTCTTAACAGACTTAATTGAATCATGTCTTCCAGGGTGTTATGCAACACTCTCTACTGGGATGGTCACATGGCTAAAGCCTCACCTGTATTTAGAGAGACCATCTGCTCTTTCTCAATCAAGATGCCCATTTTCAGCAGCATGCATCCCAACTTCATCTCCATTTCAGAGCAGTTCTTAACACGGCAATTCATCATTCATCAGCAAATATCCCCCACAGTTTAGAAGGGACTGAGAAGCAGAAGATGTGGGAGCATGAAGGCGGGAAATAATGCCAAGATGAAATAACACCAAGATGTGCAAACAAAGTGATTAATGCCGGACAGGCTGTGAACTGCCATGCTTATGTACTGAGCTTATTTCCTCTTTTCTTCCTGGTGAGACAGGTGCAACAGCTAATCACGCTGCCCCGTGTGTGTAGGCGAGCAGTGGTAAGCTGGGACTGCATCTCTCTCTCTCTCTCGCTCTGTTGACACCTCCGCAGATTCAGCGTGAAGCTGGGAGAGAGAGAGAGAGAGAAAGCAACTCAGACATGCAGACTGCACGAACTGAAAGATGAGGATAGAGGGAGTGAGAGAGAAAGGAGCAAAAGAGGCTGAAGATATATTTGACTGTGTGGGCGTGTGAAGTCTCGAGGCATGCATCATAATTGTAGCTTCTTCTTATTCTTCTCGGAGCAGCTGGACAAGTCACTACATCAGCAAGACACCGGAGGTCTTTCAAAGTGTGCTTCGTACTTTTAAGCAGTCAGAGCTGAAAGGAAAGGCAGCGACAAAATGGAAACGGCTTTGTTTCTGCTGCCTCCAGGACTTCATTAAGTGAGAATCTGAAAACACTCAGAGACTTAAGTCATGTCAAATAATGATGTGTGGGAAATGATGATATATCTGCATTGTGAGTAACCCAGAATTCAAGTCAAGAATTCATCTGAGGTGAGTTTTACTTCTTTGTATGAAATGTGGTAATTTTCATTTTATGCACATTTGAAACCATAAGAAAGCACTGATTTACAGTCTTTTTTTTTGGTAGAAGCTTTTTGTATCAAGGTAACATTTAATTTAAAGGTGCATGTTAATGCTTTGGTAAGGGCTGGGGAATGCATTATATTCATTAAATCGATCCAAGTGTGAATAATTATTGTGTATGTACATGTGTGTGTGCAGAGTGTTGTGTTGTTCTGTGCTTTTAGGTACTGAACTCGACTCCTGAAAAGCCCAGTATGCAATGTAACCAGCCCACGCTGTTTCCCATTTCCATGGAAACTATTGCCCAGTGCTAAAACCTGTGCTATTCTGTGCAGCGAGTGTGTGTATGTGTGTGTGTTTGAACAACATCACACAAGAGGCTTGTGGAATAAAAGCAGAAATTGCTATTTCACCATTTTTCTCATAATGAAGATGCGAGAGCAGCTGATGTGCTCATGTAACACCATGTGATACATTTCATCCACCTGAATGGATGAAATGACTTGTTGCTTATCTAACAGTGTCTCTCTTTGCCCTGTTTTCCTTGTTTGTCACCAAGATGGCCATCAGCCCTTTTGTCATCTGCCTCCTGACTTTGATTAGTTGCAGCTCATCTCAGCCCACTCCCCCACCTCCCCGAGGATGCAGCGTGGGCGTGGAAGCCCCCTACAGAGTGCTGTGTGACCTAGAGGCGGTCTGGGGCGTCGTCCTTGAGGCCGTGGCCTGCAGTGGCGGCCTCACCTCTTTGGTTCTTGCGGTGTTCCTAATCGTCAAGCTGCGTGGGGTTTCTGACCCAGCCAGGCGCTCTGGCCTCGGCCCTCTGCTCCTGCTCCTGGGGACCCTCCTCGGGATCTTCACCATCTCTCTGGCTTTCTTGGTGGGGAAGACCCAGGTGCTCTGCGTGGTGCGCAGGGCCTTTTGGGGACCCCTCTTTGCCCTCTGCTTTTCCTGCTTACTAGTGCAAGGTGTGAGACTCAGGCGGCTGGTGGCTGGGAAGTCAAGCCCCACTGGGAGCACGCTGGCAGCGCTGGGACTGGCATTGGCTTTGGTTCAGGGGATAATCTCTGCTGAATGGGTTCTGTTGACTGTCGTGAGAGAGGGTCACCCAGCATGTGAGTATCCTCCCTTAGACTTTGCTCTGATGTGCAGCTACACTCTGGGCCTGCTCCTCATAGCCATGGGTCTCTCTCTCGGAGTGGTGCTCTGTGGAGGAGAGTTCGGAGAAGATGGAGGAGACGGCAGAGAAGAAGACAGAGAAGGAGAGACTGAAAAGCGACGATGGAAGTGTAATGCCGTCTGGGTCTTTCTGTCCAGTTTGGCATCCGCATTGCTTTGGGTGGCCTGGCTGGGGTTTTATCTTTACGGCAACCAGGCGTTGAGAGGGAAAGGGAGCAGAGAAAGAGGAGGAAACAAGGATGCAAAAGTATTAGATGAGCCTGCTCTGGCTGTGGCCTTGGTGATCCAGGGCTGGATCCTGCTGCTGTTCCACGCTATCCCAGAGTCCCACCTGTGTCTCCAAAATCCAACACAAGCTGACACGCAAGATTTCTTCGACACTGGCAGCGTGTCACCTGCTCCTCATTTCGGAGATGATCATCCCGCACATTCTCACCAGTCTTTTCAAGAAAACCAGGCCTTCTCAATGGAGGAGCACAGTGCAAGTAAGCCCGATGTGTGCTTGTGGTTCTGTTTGTTATGTCAGTGGCCAACGGTCATGCTCCCCAGGGAATTTCCAGCATATCTAAGATGTTTACCTGTTGCCACTTGTGTAATTGAATAAGTGAATCATAAATGGATTTCTACAGAGCTCGGTGGAAGTAATGGAATCATTCAGATAATTAATGCATTTAATTAATAAAAAAAAAAGTACCTGAAAGAAGTTTTACAGTAAGCTGTGAAACCACTGAGTCTAGGCAACCTAAAGAAAAGTGAATGCAGTGAAAACTGTCACCCAGTGCAGTTTCTCTATAAAGAAACTGCACTGGGTGACAGTGCAGTTTCTGGGTGACAGTGCAAAAGAGTAAGTAATTTTGAAAAGGTTTGACATTTTCAGACAATTATGTGATCAAACCTATAGCATAGGTAGATTGACATTTGGATGGGGTCAACAGTTTTCCTTGCAGAATGTGAAAACCATATGTTAGAAGCTAAGTTAAAATTAATTATATCCAGTTCAACCCCTCTAACAATTACTGGTCCAAACTGCCTAAAAATAGACCTCACACAACAAGTGCAAACCAACGCAATGGACTTCTAAAAATAACATGCATCCTCACAGGGAGAAAGATGTTAACACCAAGTAGCATTTCCAACAGCGTGGTTCCCACAAGTAATAAATACATGGAGCAGTAATTTAATCTACCAGCTTTTAATGGAGAATATCAAATTAAGTAGGAAAGCAACATAGATCTTTAGTTATTTTCAAGTTTGTGTTCAAAAAATGCAGCAGTGCATTCATAATCTTCATTAAACTATATTAATGTACATGAACCTTAAACATACGCTTGAAAAAGTGTCTATTTCCATTTAACCATTTCTATCATAAATTCAAAGAAGCAGAGAGATTCTTGTGTATTTGTCACATTAGCATGTATTTAACATCAGTCCTGCCTGATCACATTTCAATTTTGGAAAAAAACAGCGGGAGCCTATTGTAGTCAAACATTTATTTTTATTAGTAATCACTCCAAGCTTTAAATGCTAATCGTTAATGTAATTAAAAACACAAAAATAAAGATGCTATCATAAGCTGCTTTATAAACTATTTTTACAACAAAGAGGGGGCGTTTAATGAATAAGAAATTCGTTGATTTCATTCAGGTGTGTTAGATCACAAATGCATCCAAAAGTTAAATCACCTGAGGACTGAAGTTTCACACGTCTGAGGTGGAAAAAGGTTCATGCATGTGAAATGTCAGCTCTGGTGCTCGTGTTTAACACAATAATAAACAAATTGTTTTGTAAAAGTATATTTGTGAAGTCGATATAACATCTAATTTTATAAAGTTTAGTTCAAAGATGTGCCTTGTTTTATCTTAAATGGACAGTTCAAGAAATTCAACAAAGCTGGCAGCCAAAGAAAAGAAGAGACTTCTCCTATGTTTAAACTTAGCAAGTCATTATGACTTATTAGCCATCAATAATGCAATAATCTTACTGTTGTGCCACCTAATTGACAGATAACGCTATTTTTATGTGTCAGTTCAACTATTAGGTAAAATCTTGAAAGGCAAAACTACAGTGAGTTCACAACTCTTCCAGATGAAAAGCATGGCCAAAGCCACATTGTTGTTTGAAGTTTCACATTTGGCAGAATTTTTTTTAAAATCTAGTTTCCAAACCAAATGATGTAAGGTTTAGTTTCACTAATGACAAATAGTGAAACTAGACCTATAAATCAAAAATCAAAAATCAATTGGGAATCTCTAAAGGAATTTATCTACTTACTTTGGATCAGCTTGGATTGGATTGTGAAACTGACATCACTGTCAGGCCCTATGTTGTTTTGGGATTTCATTTATTGATTCTAGTTTTATTATTATTCTGTGCTCCTTAGTCTCTTTCTTTAATTACATCAGCCTGGTTTCTGGTTTACCTTCAGAGACAAAATCTACATGCTGGCATATAGATATGCTGGAGCAATATGGTATATGCTGTGTTTAAATAGCCTTACAGTATTTAAACACATCTCCTGCTGATTCCTCCCATTATATCCTGTTGCTTCCCTGTTCATCTTGCTGGGTTTTCTTTTTGTTTGTTTGTTTGTTCCTGACTCCTCTGTTTTTTGTTCTACCCTGGCTCCCTGTGTTCTCCGTAGTGGTTTTTTTTTTGTTCCTAGTTCCTCGTGTTTTTTTGTTCTACCCTGGCTTCCTATAAGTTGTTTTTTTTAATCAGCATTTTTTCATTAAATATTCATCACTTCAAACTACCCACTGTCTCTGCCTTACTGTATTTGGGTCCACCACCAACACACATCATGACAATCACTCATTTTACTGCAAATCTAAACATCTACGACCAAAGTTATAAATTGAAGTGAAAGCCTCCTTCATACATTTTTATAATATATTTATTGTAAATGTGTGAATACAGGGAACGTGGAATATATAAATGGATTGACCCCCAATCTGGTAAATTCACATAATTTAGACGGCATCCAAGTTTTGAATAAGGGTGCAAAAAAAAGCACATTTCAATCTGAGTCACATCAAGGTTTGAATGTCTCCTTTGTGTAAATCAATCGGCCCATCTTGTGGAACCATATAAAATATAAAAAATAAGATGTAAAACTGGAGTTTTACTTCCTTTCATTATTGATTAAGCTTCTTAAAATAAAAAAGCACAATTTAGATGTGTACAAATTGTACATAATTTTCATTTCTGTTTGTGAAGACAGATCCCAAACTCAAGCCACGTATGTTTTATGGTGCTCCTCCAACTCTGCTGAAAACACTTTTCTTTTGTTACAGTAATGACATAAAATATCAACGTTGCCTTGGAGACTGCTGTGTCTGTAGGCTTTGCCAGTCAGCAGCCGTTCCAGACGGAGAGTGAATTGATATCACAGAAAAATGTACAAGACTTTAAAGGGGCTCCAAATTACCTACTGCAAAAGGGATTCAATAGCAACCATCTGTTTGTTTCCTCTCAACCGTCTCTTCTCTCTTCTGCAGCATTTCAGTACTGCTGAATTTCTGATGAAGCCATTCTCACGCACAGTTATTCTTAAAGCAGCACAGTGAGTCAGAAACAGGGGCAGAAATAATGGCCATTTAGGCTGCATGCCATCCAGCAGGCAGTCGTTTTAAAAAGTGATATTGTGCTTCCTTTCTGATGTGCTTAAATGTAAAATGTCTGGAAAGTTAATTTGGATAATACAGCTCAGTTACGCAGCTGCTTTGCAGAACAAATGCAGAAAAACCCAGGTCATAAAGGCAAAGTGAATCTTTGTGTTCACATGATTCATCATTTTGACCAGTTTTACAATAAAATTAGCAAACTGGTCAATGCAGCTAATATGTTAAGTTTTCTTTTTCGTTTGTTTGTTACGATCTTTTATTGGAAAAAGCATACACTAGCCACTATAGCTATGCTAATGGGTATCTAGTTAAATGATGCTTGTTTTGGTTAGTCATTCCTGTTGGTATTGCCATTATATGTTAAGGAAAGTGAAAGAAAAGGCTGCTAGCAGAGGCAAATGAGAAAATAAAATGGCTTCCTACATGATCTACGGTCCTCAGCTGACTCATCCACCCTAAGGAAAGCTTCATGTGAAAATTGTTTTTTCTTCTTTTTTTTTGTGGTCCTCGCAACATTTCATTACGACACAAATTAAGAAGGAAGATTATTGAAATGTCTGCATTCCAAGATTTTTATTCAGTCCTTTTTTATTTTCCCACACGTTTGTGCAGAAGAAACCCTTTTGATGAAAATCTTTCTACTCCAAAAGTGATTGAAGAAATTTTAATTATTGTGAAAGTCAGACAGTTTCTCATCTGCACTGTTAAGTAATTCTCAAATCTCTTAAATTTGGTTAAGCTAAACATCTGAGTAATGAGGGACACCTTGACATCTACTATTCTTCTTCTTTACAATTTTAAATAAAAACAATTATTAAATAGATTATTATTAATCTATTTAATAATTATTAAATTTCATATTTTTAGTCAGCATCTGTCTGCAGTTTATGTACATAAATCTCAGTGAATTAAATCTTTTTCAGGTTAAACATATATTTGAAAAACAAGATACTTTATTAATATTTTACAGTCACTTTACTATAATCAAGGATTCGTTTTCTAAGAATGGAGCATCCTCCGATTTGTGTAATTTGTGAGAACTCAAAAGTAGTAGATAGAAGCAGTAGTTTGCCACTGTCAGTGTGTAAATGTGTGTGGGAATGTAGTGTGAAGCGCTTTGGGGCTCTCTGGACTTAATAAAGCGCTATACATATACGCCATTTAGCATGTAACTCTATACTCATAAAATGTTATGATTATATCTTCAAGGAGGGGAAGAACTCACCACTTGGAAACAAGTCATAATATCTGTTTATTTTGAAGGAAAGACGGAATCGTTCAGTAATGCACTTAATGCTGATCTTGGTTTAAATAAATATTGCTAAATATTTTCCTAAATTAGTAAATCTGATCACTCACCATAAGGCTCATGTGGGTAGTAATGATTTACATTTACTTGAGTAACTTCTTAGAGAAAAAAATAGTTTTATAGTATTTCTACTACAATGTACTTTTTACTTTAACTTGAATAAGATTATGAGTAGAGTACTGCTACTCTTACTTGAGTAGAATTTCTGTATACTCTACATACTGTGAGTAACTTCACCAAGTGAAGAACAAACATGTTTTAACCCAAAATGCATCATATACAGACACACATCTACAGTTTATGGTAAATAAAACTTCATCTTTGTACTCAAGCTTCATTTTCCTAAAGTTATTTTCTATCTGCTGAGCCTTTTGTGCCATTTGGAGGTCAACTGTCTTTTAGATTTTGTCACTGAAGGTATTTTATCCTGTTCATACATCGATTAACATCAAATACTGTGAATACTGGTTTCATAAGTTTTATGTAGAAAAAAACTTAATTTGGAAAATCAGAGACTGTTACTTGAGCATTTTATTCCATTTACTCACCCATTTAAAACCAAGTGTGTTCACGAAGAGTCATGCCTTACACATACGACTCAAATACATCCAGCTGCACAGGTGTGTTTCAGGGGATTTTAGAAACATAACATGTAGACTCTGCCACACTGGTAACCTTTTTTTTTTTGCATGTTTTGCATTGACTGTTCTTGCAGCTGTCCGAAGTGGAACGTACCACAGCAGCCATGGCAGCATGCGCCCAGGCATCGCCTTCAGAGGCCATGTCTACCAACCGACTGAGATGGCTTTGGTCATGAACGGCGGCACTGTAAGTATCGACAGGCACAAACACTCTACATCCTTAAATCTGTGAATGTTCCTAAACATTCCTGTATCTCTTGCAGATGCCCACAGCTCCCATTAACTACACTGGACGGCGCTTATGGTAACTCAAGAGAGGATTACAGTCAAGCCACTTTTGTTGATGCTGAAGAGTTTCCCATTACCTAAGAAAAAGGAGAAGTGCTTTAATGTGTTTGTGTTTCTGCACACGTTTTAATATTATATTTAAAAGACAACTACAATACAAATAGTATTTCAGATTAACTTTTTAGCTTATTTTACATATCGATTTGACAACACGATATAAGACAAGGATGGAGAATAGCGGCCATATTTACACTGAGGAACACATAAATATGAGGAACAAGATTTATTAGAACGAGAATTACTGAACATGTTGAATTTGAACATGTGAAAGTCAACCTTAATGTGCTGAAGTAAACATCCTATCTAAGCACCTTGACACCAGTGCCAAGGTGCATCTGGCATCTGGTTTATGTTATTAAGTGATGCTTACTTCAATAAACTGCACTTTTGTCAAACTCAGCCTTTTAGGACTTTAATGTATATGACAAGCAGATGCCTACAAAGCTTGCTTTACCTCTGTGTTGTATTTCAGGGTTCTTTCTTAGTGACCTTCTGACTTGCTGGGACACTTTGGCACATTGTTATTTAAAAACGTTGGATTATTAGGTGCTGTTAAGGGGTAAAGAAATGTCCCAACTCAGTAGTTATATTTTAAGTGTTATGCTTTAAGGAAGCATATAATAAAAGCCATTTGATACTGCAATACCTAAACTGCACATACAGTTATCAGTACAGAGATCACGGTGGAATTGTGAGATTAAAGATTGTTTAAGTTGCATGTGAAAGCACAATTTGGGGGAACAGTATTTTATCTAAATGTTTGCATTTTATGGATGTTTTTTTAAGTATTTTTTATTTATACAAATATATATATATATATATATATATATATATATA
>CAEGAE010066115.1:0-17669 GCA_903067095.1 Girardinus metallicus | reverse complement strand
TATATATATATATATTTTTTTTTTTTTTCTAATTTGATTCAATTATTTTACGCTCTACTCTTCTCATTTAATCATCCACAGCCTTAGCTTTGTATTTAGCAGTTAGTTAGCCATCTATGACATTAGCTGTATGATTAGCAGTTTCTAAAGGCTTATACAGTGCGATTAAGTCTGTTTATAGTTAGTCTCATTTCCTTCTCAGTTCCTCTTTAAGTTAATTTTCTGTTGCTCCTTCCCTTTTACATTACCTATTTTCAGCTGCAGGTGCGTGATCAGCAGTCTTTGTAACTTTAGCTTTCCATTTGACATATACACCATTAGCAGCACAATTATAATTTCTTGGTATTTTTAGCTTTAGTATTTTGATTATGTGCTTGGCTTCTTTTTAAGCTTCGTGTTCTGTCTGTGTGTTATGTTATTTTTAATTTATGAGTGATGTTTAGCAAATGATTTAGTCTCACTGTAAGCTGTCCACGAATTTAGGAGCACAGTTAGATGCATTTTAACTTTAGCCTTCAGAGTGCTGCCCACAACTTTTGCTATTTGAGAAGGTATTTATTTAATGATGTAAGAAACATCATTTTCATTTGTTGGGGAATTTTGTTTTTTATTTACTTTTTTTAGCTCTTGCTTCAGCAAGCCATTCACTACTTTTGCTGTAGTGAATGGTTAACTCAACACTAACTCAGTTTGTGTTGAGTTAGCTAAATTTTTTTAAAATTACTTTGGTGGGTGATTCTCTGAATTCGGTGCATTTTGGGGTCTCAGGTTACTTAAAAATATACCACAAAAAATAATGTTTTTGAACACTGCATCAAAAACTCCAAGAAAATATGTCTCCCCACCTTATGCATGAAATCCCAAAAAAATAATACGAATTTCTTTGTCACTTAGGTTGCTTTAAATTCAACCCTGTAACAGGATAATTTGATTCCTCTATCGGTATAACTCTATAACATAATTATACTAACAATTAGTTATTTTAATCAAGGGACAGGTGATCTCAAAGAAACTGGAAGAATTAGTTTATTTTATTTGATTCTGAATCATAATAATTAGACTGATAAGTAGAATATGGCAACTTGATATAAAAGCGTTTCTCATAAATCATGAAAATACACTTAAAAATAAATTTAAATCAGGCTTTTTTATGTTTTTGAATCGTTCTTTAAATTTTGCATACAGCCCAACAAATATTAGTTTAATATCTGCTATTATTATATACTAAAAAAAATGATAACAGTGTATCACGTTATGGGGTTGAACCCAGTGTGAAAGTTGAGCAGACTGTAAAGGGGTTGAACACTTAACAACAGTCCATCGTTCAACCCCAAAACAAAACCACTGTTTGTGTTCATATACATTATTAATATTATCACAAGATGTTTTGCTAGCACTTAAGCTGTTTAGTTTTTGTTTTTTAATTTTGTGTACTTTATAACTTCAATTTTCTCTGTTCTTTTGTCAACCACGGTCGGAAGATATGATTTTTAAAAATTGAACTCATGGTTAAGTTTCAGTTGTCCTCTATGGCCCACTAAACTATGAAAGTCTCCACGTGACATAATCTCTAAATCAGAGTTGGTTTCTGTCCAGGTGAGTTTAGCGTATGCCTACGAAACGAAAGATGCGCTGTGTCTCGTGCTGACCTTGATGAACGGCGGAGACCTCAAGTTTCACATCTACCACATGGGAGAGGCAGGCTTTGATGAGACGAGAGCCGTGTTTTATGCTGCAGAGATCTGCTGCGGTCTGGAGGACCTGCACCGAGAGCGGATCGTCTACAGGTGAGCTCCTTTAAAAACTAAAACCAACTTCATCTTATTCATTCAGCCTTTTTCTGACTCTGTGGATGCATTTTTTTCATTCCGTCACTCAGGGACCTGAAGCCAGAAAACATCCTGCTAGATGACCACGGTGAGTCTAATCAACAGGTTCTGTTATATACTGTGATAGACTAACAGAGAGCTTACACACCATGTAAATTTACCTGTAATCCACCAATAAGGATGCTATAAGTTATTTTTATACTTCTTAAAATGGAGACGTCACCTTTTTTTCAGATAATTTTAATGGGTTTCAATGGGCAAAAATAAGTCCTAAAAGGTAATAGTTTTGAGGTTATAACATCAAATACGAACTTTCTTTTTTTTTGCAATAGTTATCTACATTAAAAAAGTCTTTAAAAATTTGTGAGAGTTTTAATATATTCATTCTTAAACCAATTTCTTATCTGAACAAAAATGGTTCAAATTAATTTAAGACAAAATGTCTCTATCCTTTTTTGTATTTGCTGTTTTTGAATATAAACAAGCCTATTTCACTTTTAATAAAACTACTCTGAAACGAGTTTCTTACATGTTAACTTTTCCCGGAATATTTTATTTTACACATTATTTTTGATGCTAGACGACTGTGAAATCCATTTTCTGCTGTTGAACACCAGAGGGCGATCTGATTCTATCAGCACTGATGTGAAATCTGATATTAAAAATGAAATTTAAAGAAGTGTCTGTTTTGACATGCATAAAAACAAGAAATATCTTTCCCTCTGGGTCAGACATTAGTTTATGTGAATAAAATAAGTGCTGCTTTCATTCAAATATAAAATTATATGAATTATGCCACAGACAACAAATTACTCCAGATTCAGCACAAAGTTACAGTTCACATAATAAATCCAAGCTTAAAAAGGAAAAAAAGTGTTACTTAAAGCAATTATTATATTGAGAACACATGCCTAAGTCAGTGTCTATGTCCTGTATGTCTCCTTGTTTTTGTCTTCAGGTCATATCAGAATATCAGACCTGGGTCTGGCCATCCGTGTGCCAGACGGAGAAACCATCAAAGGCCGGGTGGGGACAGTCGGATACATGGGTGAGTATGTTTACTCGTGTACTTCCTGTTTCATTTTATTTGTTGAGTGTGCAACACATTTTTAATTATGTTTCTTAGCGAAAACCCCAAATTTTCATATTCAGAAAGCAAAATTACTTATTTATTTATTGACATTTATCCAAGATACAGCAACCTCAACACTTCCGAGCATCACTTTGAAATGTATGTTTTCAGTTATTGTACCAATACCAAAAAATTGTTTAAAAGTCCAACTTTTATGTTGAGTACAGGTACACCTGTCACAATAAGCAGTAAATTAATTAATCGCATGATAAATTAAATAAGCTCCATAATTTCCATTTGCATCATTGTCTTTCTCATGTCTCTATTTCTTTCTACCAAAGGCTGAATGACAAAAGTCTTCAGTCTAGAGCAGTGGTCTCAACTGGCCCATCTTGTAAAGAACAGTATTGTTTAGAGATTTCAATATCCATTTTATTTGTCATGTTTGTTGTTTTGTTTATTTATTTTGTTTCTGCTGAACCATTTCCATGTTGATTTGACCAAATGTTTGCAGCCAAAGTTTAAAAAAAAAATATATATATAACATATATATCTGTCAGACTCTTCTCAAGCTTTTTCGCGTTACTGCAGCTTTAGCAGTTTTCTTCCTCGTGTCGTTCAGCCCCGGAGGTGGTGATGAACGAGCGGTATACCTTCAGCCCAGACTGGTGGGCGCTGGGCTGCCTGCTGTACGAGATGATCGAGGGCCAGTCGCCATTTCAGCAGAGAAAGAAGAAGATCAAAAGGGAGGAAGTGGAGCGGCTGGTCAAGGAAGTGCAGGAGGAATACTCCAATAAGTTCTCTGAAGAGGCCAAGTCCATTTGTAAAATGGTAAGATTTCCATTTTCCCTTCATTTCATTTCATTACTTCTATTCGGTACTCTACTAATGATCCTTTTAATTGTATTGTTTATAAAGCTAAGATTTCAGGCTTTTATTTTGAAAGGTTTTTCATGTTTAGTAGACATGTGAAGACTTTTTGAAATGTTTGATTTGTAAACTCCTCAGCTATTGGCCAAAGATCCCACAAAGAGGCTGGGCTCCCTTGGGGGTGGGGCCTCTGAGGTCAAAGGTCACCCAATCTTCCGCCCCATCAACTTCAAACGGCTGGAGGCCGGCATGCTGCAACCACCCTTCATCCCTGATGTAAGTCCATCAGAATTACTGCAAATAGTCTTCATTCAGAAACATATAAAGTTTTTCTGAATGAAGACTATTTTTATCCTTTTTTTCTTTAGCTTTGATCATTGTTTTCGCTCAGTTTCCGGAGGGTATCTTTCTTATTTATAGTTATAAATGCTAATTAATGTTACTAATGAACATATTGTACAAGTAATTGATGTCCTTGTATTCAGATATGAGACTTTCAGAAGCGCTGTGCTCAAAAGTGCCGAGTTGCTACTATTGGCGAGGTATCTGATTGGATGACCTTCTTTAGGACAAGTAGGATTCATCTGTTCCAACAAGCCTTTAGAATATGAGAAACATAATGTTTAACAATCATTAGTAAAGTCCATATCAGTCTGAATACAGTTTTTCTTTGATTTTGGTCTTTGTACTGTGTGGGGTAGAATAAAACCTTTGACAGTATATAATTCTCCTTTGGCATCTCTTTAATTTCACAGTGCTGTACTGTGTTTTGAGTCTATTTGACTTTTTCTTAATTTCACTTTGGAGCCTTTTCTCCAGGATTTCTGTAATATTTTGAAATTTTTTTTTACAAGCAAAGATCATTTTTCTCAGACATTAAATAGCATCGTAGCTTAAAACTTCAAAGTACGATGATCCTAAAATGACACTTTCCAGTTCTTCTTCAGGAATATAAGGTTGTGTTCACACAGCAGATAAATCCACTATTTTTGCTCATATGAGATCCGTATGTGACTTTTTCACAGCAGTCTAAACAGCCTAGTAAAAAGTAAAAATACTGATTTGAGTCACCACATATGGCACTAAATCAGACACACATCCAATAGTTTTAAAAGTGTCTGCAATCTGAACAGTCATTGTATCTGACTTTTATGTCATTGTGCTGCATCAGAAGAAGCCAGAAACGGTAAATCTGAATGTAAACAATTGCTATTAGTTGTACTTTCTTTTCCTTAGCTTCCTATGTTTTGTTATGATTTTGTGACAAAACTGTAGGCTGCCATTGCTGAATAAATGTTAAAAATTGGTCCATAAGTGCATTACTAGTCACTGTGCTGCTCCGTGACATCAGTCTTGTTCTGCAAATGTGGGTTGTTTGGGGTCATAAGAACAGTCATGCAAAAAAAATAAAAAGTTAAAAAATCTCGAGAAACTGTACAACACGTTGAGTTATGTTGATTAGTTTGCTTCAGTCTTTGTTTTCATTTCAAAATTTCAAATTGCACAAATAGTTTTTGCAAACTTTATTGAATTGATTTTGTTCATGTTTCTGGTTTAACAAAGTAAATATTTTACTGAAATACTCGTTTCGTTCATCATCTCTGTCAGTGACATTCGATGAGATCAGGCTAATAATGTAACAGAAGGAGAAACTTCCAGTGAGAAGCTCTCTAAATAGACTCAGGAAGTGGAGTTAATTAATCTGTTCGAATCAGAATGTCGCAGAGGCTCAGGAGAGATTAACATGTAAAATTAAAGTTATTTTGAGACCTAATATCATTCTAAAGCAAATTTTCAGTTCTGCAAAGGGATTTTCTTTTGTTATTCACATCTTCAAACTGTTTGTGTCTAAACTCTGCTTTCATATGTGTTAATGCTGCCGTCCACTTTTATGCTTTCAGCCTCAGGCTATTTACGCTAAAGATGTGCTGGACATCGAGCAGTTCTCTACGGTAAAGGGCGTGGAGCTGGACCCGAAAGACGAGTCGTTCTACGGCAAAGTGTCGACGGGAAGCGTCTCCATCCCCTGGCAGAATGAGGTCAAAACAGCACTCATCACAATGATGAGGAAACTGTTGGAAGATTGATTTTTCACCAGCATAGTTTAGCAGAAAGTTGTTTAGTTGTTGTTTTTGGACTACCTTCAGGTTTGTTAACATGAATAACCTTCAAAGGTTGGAGAACCTAAGCCACAGCTTGTGTCTCATTAACATGTTTACATCAAATCAGTATTTTCATAAGATATTTTTACTTTCATTTTGGAACAAAATTGGCTCAGTCCAGATCAGAAATACAAAAAAATGGTCATGTGCACACTCTGCCAATAGTTGGCGATATTGTTATAAACTTGACTATATTCAGAGGCTTTTTGATTTGGTATTCAAGCAGAGAATGGCTCTATCCTATTTAAATATTCCTCATGTGGTTTTCTGGAGATATAGGAGAAATATCCTATTTATGTCACCAGTTGTTTGAGGCCAATTTAAACAAAAACGGTTAAAAAAAGTAAAGATTATTCTCCCATCAAGACAAAAATATAAATAAATAAAAGCAATTCTAATAAACTAATCTAAAGCAACATTTTTATATGTTTGAATAAAACTAGAAAAGAGGGAAAAAATATATTTTACCCATCTTATGAGCCATATGCAAAAAAAAAAAAAAAAACTCTTCTCCCTGCTGCATATGAGAAACGACACTGCAGAATGGAACAACCAGCACAGTGTGACATGTGGAGAGGGTGAGATTTTTCTTATTAACATCTTCCAAAACTCTTCTTTTTCTTTTCTTGCTTGTTTTCTTTGGACATAAATAAACAACAAAATACTACAGGAAGTGAATTTATCTCCAAAGCATCTACAAAGTGTTAAATATTAGCCAAAATTACTACAAACAACAACATGTACCCATGTGGGTTGCCAGAAGACAACTGCTCAGTCAGCTGAATCTTTGTGTGGCTCCACTAACAACCACTAACATTATTCAGTAAGAATAAAACATTAAAAACAGTGTGTTAGAAAACACTAGCACCGTATTTGTAAAATCTAAAGTATTAAAATTCATTGACATAGTAAAATTACAGACAGTTCCAATTCTTTACAAAGCTAAAAAGAAACAATTAGCAGAAAACACTCAGAAACTGCTAAAAACCTACAGGAGCAAATTTCTAAGATATAGGGGGAATCACAGTTTAACATATTCATCTTCAGAACTACTAGAAAAGGCTTTTGTGTGTCAGTCAGTGGAGTCAAACTGTGGAATAATTTAAATATTGAATTTAGACAACATCAAACAAAAAAGTGTTCAAACTAGAACGTAAACATATTATTATTGCTGGATATGATATGTAATATTTTTACTTAATTATTATGTGTGTTTTATTGTTAATGCTAGTTTTGTTTTTTTGGGGGTGAAATTTAAAGAAACAGTAATTAAAATTAAGTAGATACTATAGCGTTGGGTTAACTATTAAATCCTAAATAAATATAGATATTAAATAAAATGGGAGATTATGTTGGTTGATAAGGAGAGGGAATATTGATAAAGTTATACTTCCACCCTCTTCCCTCCGTATGTAAAGCAAAAGTTTTGACATTAAGCTTCATGCTTTAAGTATTCCTTGTACATATTAAAAAATAAAAACAAATAAACATAATTTTAACGGATGACAGCAGGTGGATCTAATGAAAGGACCGGCTCAGTTTCATATGCTTGTTTGCTACAGTTGGCAAAACATTAACCTAAAATCATATTTTCTGACGTTTTTGTGCAGATGATCGAGACGGAGTGTTTCTCTGAGCTGAATGTGTTTTATGAGGACGGCGCCGTTCCTCCAGACCTGGACTGGAGAGGACAACCCACCCCGACACCCAAACAGGGACTGCTGCAGCGGATCTTTGGCCGGCAGGTGAGAAGGCTTAAAAGTTTGGAAAAGTAAATAAGGAGATTGCTTTTATCATTATTAAGACTTGGATAAGTATGGAAAAGTGAAAAAGGACAATGTGTTTACACTGATTTTGATTAAATTGACATGCTTAATCTCATATTTGCCACAGTAGACATTGATTTTAACATTTTACCCATCAGTTTGTTGGTTTTCACTTCCTGAATGACAGCACATTTATAAAAAAATGTAAAATTTTTGAGCGTTTTCACCTTCTTCTAGTCTAGTCTGCAAAGCCTAAATGGCCGGTCTTGCTGCTTGAAGTTTCTTTATGTTAACAGGGAGTGGTTCCTTTCCACTGTTACTACTTGCTTACTTTCATCTCTATGCAGTGAACTGGGTTTTCTTATGCCTACTTCACATGGCAGATTTTTATTCCAGTTTGGGGACCGCTTTGATCTAATATCTTGGATATTCAACATGTTGGATTGTTTTGACCCAATATCACAATGTGTGAGGTGGTTGGCCAAGAACAAACAAGAACACGAATGTGACAGGTAGCCAATCAGAAACTGAGGTGACAGAAAAACACCAGACTACAACTACAGTCATTGTTTCCTTCCTGTTTACCATGTTTGTTTACTCTGAACTCACGTTTGGTTTAATTTTTATTTATTTCCCATTTGACATCTGAATGTTGTTGAGTGAAAATGGTTCACGTGTGACACCACACACCATCAAAAATGCTAAAGCTAAGATATTTTAGAATTATGTTTGGACTTTCTCAGGTTTTAAAAAAAATGTCTAACAATTTTAAAATGTGAACCAGACATTAGATGGAATAGATTACCCAATTGAATATGTACAGAGAACCTCTGCCTATTCATGATCCAGTTATTTATGAATTTTTCAGTGGAACATGACTCCAAGTAATTCACAGAAAATCCACTTATTCAAAGACTTTTTTGTAGAGCTTATCTAAAGTGAAAATCCAGCTTGTGAAGCTGAAATGTTTAGGTGCGATCCTATTTGATACGCTTGTGGCTGGCGCTTTCAAAGCAGCCAATCACAGCCAAGGAGAGGTATTCATTCTCCTTGCCTCTGATTGGCTGAATCCTGAAAGAGCATAGATTCTATCTTTGTTGGAGTACTAAGACAGTTCCCACTGCGTGTATTAATGCATATTGAGGTATATATGGTGTTTGAATATATATATTTGTGGATTTCAGCCATTTGCTGTGTCTGTGGTCTCCAGCTGTAGTTCAATTTGAATATTTCACTGAACTGATTTCCAAATTAATTGCATTTCTTTTTCATATTAAGTGAACTAATTATACATTAACTGAATTAAAGTGAGAAGAGCATTCCTTTTAAATCCGATGGGTTCTCAGTTTCTGTACTCTCTCTGCCTCCCCCTGCAGGACTGCTGTGGTAACTGCAGCGACAGCGATGACGAGCCCACCAGGCTGTGAACACAACCCCACCCACCCATATGAAATATGTTTTGTTTACAATTTTTGCACAACGTTTCCCAGAATGTATATTTTCAACATAGTCATAATGTTTGAATTTATTTAAAAGTGTGAAAACTCTGCTGTGGACGCTTTTTCAACTGGGAACACAGACGGACAGAAAACCTTTATGGTTTTGACCTTTATTGTCCAGGGGAAGTTTGCTTTCGTCCACTGCTGTCAAGCAGCTCCTGCTGTAGAAGTGCCTTGCTTTAGGACACAGTGGAAGTGATTACTCAGGGAGGACTGGACGTTCCTCTCTCGTTCCCACGTTGAGAGGGAAGCCAGTGACTTTAAGCCCATGAACTGTGACCACATGCCCTCCACATCCCTGCTCTGTTTTTTTTTTTTTTTTTTACTGGTTTTGTCTGCTTCAACATTTTCTCCTCATGTACAATTCTCCTTCTGCATATTTTATTTTTCTTCCTTGTTGAGGCAATCGGCTCCTCGTTTCGGAGCAGCTTCAGATAAACTCATCGATTTACAGAGGTGCATTCAGACTATTTGGACTTTTTACTAATTTGGTGTTTCTTAAATGAGTTGCTTGTGTTGGATTTTATGAGCTAAGGGGGCTGTATACATATGAACTGCATACATGTATCCTTGTCATTCTTCTTCAACCTTACTTTGTGTTGTTCTACGACATAAAATACACTGAGATATGAATTATTTAAGTCTGATCTCAAGTTCAGAAAACAACATATTCCATGCTGTCATTATTTATTAAACAAAAAACCAGAATAAGTTACAGAAATGCTGATCTAAACCAAATGAGTTTGCTTTACCAGAAAATTATTGTTTGAAATTCCTGAACTTTTCTACTGTTACAGTTTGGATTAAATTCAAACCTTTCAATTTGCTGTCTGTTCCTACCCTGTAGATACAGTTTTATATTATAGTAGTGTAAGTTGAATAAATGTTCTTTTTTGTTTTAGTCACTTTCTGACTGAAAAACTTAGGAGATGTTTGAATCAAATGTGCCTTCACTGATCCATTAGTCATAAATCTTTTACTTTTCTTTAATCTATTGTTTATTTCCACTGTAACCACTATAAACCAGTCTGTATCTGGAATTCCTTCTAACAATTTCAGATAGATTTGCTGTTATTTTCCTCTGTCTTAAACAAAGAGCACCAATATTATTCGACAGACATTTAACCTCTTGTTGTGCCTCCGTAAAGAGAGTCCTCCACATTATCCCCATCTAATCACAAGTCATTCTGAAGCTGGAATAATGACTGAGACATCCTGGTTTAATCCTCAGACTGCGGTGGGTCTGAACCGACATATTCCTCTGCTAAAAAACCCTCAAAGGATATGGCGTCTGTTTGTAAGCTATTAAAATGAGATACCTCTGACTGTCCATGTGGTTGACTTCTTTCCTCTTTCTGTAGCAGGGAGACAGAACCTGCATTTCTGTGTTGAGTGCCATGAAACTGATGTGAGTGCATCTGTCTTTATAAGCAAACAATAATTTGGGGTCTTAAGCGTTTATATGTCACACTCCATCGTTAAATTCGTATCTGGTGCTCCTGCTCCTCACGTATGGAACACCAAGAAGGCCAAAAAGATGTGATGTACATAGTTAACACGCAAGCAACCACCCAGCATAAAGCAAACCACACCATCACCAAATGATAAGTTGTTTTCACCCAATCAGCGTATTCCTTGGATGAAGAAGAACCAATCCCAACCAAGAACTAAAAATATTCCAGGATGTGGCAGAATTTACAAAACAAAACTACATATTATTTTGTAGCCTAATAATATGTAGTTGAGCATAAAAATATGTTTTTTTTCTATGTATTTCAGGTATTGTTGCTCATGTTTTGGCCACATTTTTTGAGCTTGAACACTTTATGATCCTCCGCCACAATCGCTTTCCAGTCAACTCCAATCGCCTGCACTTTTTAAAAGACGGCTACACCACTGAGATCAAGTCTCTGTTTTATTTTTCCGATGATATGATCCTGTTGTTTGCACCAGATCTTGATCTATAGCTTTGACTGGAGCAGTTTGAGTGTGAAGCGGCCAGGATGAAGTTTAGATTTTTCCCCAGTGAATCATAAGCCTGGCAGGCCACCAGGCTTTACTTGCATTCCCACCAGGCTAAGCGTTTGTTGATTTATTATATATTTTTTTTACAGTTTAAACAGAGTCTCTTTCGTCAAACGTTTGAAAGAACAATGGCATCATAGTATGGTCAATATGTGATCACTTAGGAAGACTGACATCAGTTGTGTTTTTATTCACTGTAACTCCATAACTACTGCCTGTCCCCCCCTCTACATGCTAACAACTTCCGCAAATAAAGTGACATGTCAAGGATACAGGACAATAATATTTTGGTCACTTTAATTAGGATAATTGCAAAAACTTTTTTTTATTTAATTGTATTTTTCTGTTTTCCTTTTTTAAAAACTTTATGTTTGGTGTTGGGTATTGTTAGTAATGTCTTCCAATTACACATAATTACATAGTGATATTTTAAAATTTCCTGTCGACTTCAAAAAAAAAATTAACTTCGAAAATTATTTCAAGTTGACAGGACAGCGGGGTGACTGCCCCCGCGCCAATGCCACCACGTTTTCTGGGGGGAACCCTGTATTCCTTGGTTTTATTGGTAAATGATGGATAATTAGGTGTAATTTTTCTCAGCACAATTGTTTGGTATGAAGTTGCAGCAGTTTCTTCAATAGCACTGAAGTACGTCGAGTATTCAGACTTCCTTCTGTTTATTTGCATGTGTCCTGGCATTTCACACCCACTGTCAAAACAGAAAGCTGGTGCAATACTTATGTCAGGGCAGGTTAATCAACAAAAGGTGGTTCAGAGATAAATGCAGAGTTCTGTCTGTAAACATCTGATTTTGAAGACATTAATAAATATATCTCTGATACGTTTTCTTTCTCATTTAGCTAACAGATCATTTTTGGTTGATTTCACTTCAGACATTAAGAAAAAAAGACTCTTGTTTGTTTTCGTTTGGTGTATCTAAACTGGTTTCAACTGTAATATCTTTGCATGTCGTAGAGGCCTGGTTGTTTACTATTTATTGATTCAAGTGTGTTGGAGCCAAGATGCATTATAAAGTTCTACAAACGTGTAAACATAACAAAAATACATCAGAAAACACATCTAGTGTAGATGATTTGGAGAAAATGAGTGAGCTAACAATTTAGAATACATTTTAGGCCAGTTATTGTTAGACTGAAGCAAACTATTTGTTCCAATTGTTCAATTCAACACAAAAGGAAGATAAAAGTATAAAAGTAGACGCCCACTGATGGTCTCTCCTACACAAACACCTTAAAGTCCATAATAAAGCCGTCATTCATCACTGTTTACTGTATTCGTCTCTACCTCTCTGCTGTTATGTCGTACTGAGTCTGAATCATCATCATGAATCATGATGGCAACAATGGAGCTGATTGCAGCTTGTTTTTCCCCATGATGGACTCTTCCATCATGAAGAAGATCAAAATGAAGCGAGGCGGCGGAGGTCGAGAGGAGGCCAACCCCTTCACCTGTCGGGATGGGAGCTTTGAGGAGGAAGTGGGAATTCAACCAGCAGGGAGGAAACTTCTCACTGTCAGTAACATAAACCACCGAAAGTATCCCGTCAGTTTTGTGGAGAGAATATGCAATTTTCCACCCAAGTAAAATACTTTTTGTCCATTTAAAGTTGGAAAGAAAAGCCAAGTTTTAAAATATATTTACAGATATTTAAATCATAAACTGGGCCCAGATAGAGAACAAGTTCTCTGTATGAACTACTGAACTACATACAGAGACCAAATAGGAGGTTGGTGAAAACTCTGAATCCCAGAATGCAAGTCATCGTTAAAAAAACGGCTTTTCCCACAGTAAAATTCAAGCACTTTTCAAGCATTTTCAAGGTAAGTTTTCAAACTTTTCCAGCACCACACTTTCAAGATAAAAACGGAGATAAACATACCATTAAAAAGACTGTTTCAATTAACTATTATGTGATATCATTCATTGCTGTTATTAATAATGTCTTCTGATGGTATTCTACAGCAGCGGCAAGGTAAACCACAATGTAGCAAAATGTCTCTCACACACACCTCGTACACCTCAGTGCTCTGAGAACAATAAAAAAAAAATATATATATATAAAAAAAACAATTTTAATAATGTTGTTTAACATAGCAAATATAAGCCAACCTCTGTTTCAAATACCCAGGTCAATGTCGTTGAGCCATTAGGAAAAATAGTTACAAAAAAAATCTCTAAAAAATGTTCTTACTACATTTTCTAGCATTCAGCAAGTAGAAATATTTTTTATAACTTTCCTAAAGCAAGAAAAGTTTTTACTTAACTTCTGACAGAGTAAAAAAAAATGTATCTGTGTTTTTTTTATTAGGTGAAAACCAGATATGAAAATATCTGGTTTTAGCTGTTAAAAACAATTTCCACATTTAAGCTTTTAATCAAATGTTTCATTGCATTTTATTACAAAACTGTGCAGTTTGAATATCAAGCAGTTCCAAGGACTTTATACAGGAATCAGTCTCTTTTCAAACCTTGAAACCAACAAATTAAAATTCAAGGATTTCAAGCTCCTGTACAAACACTGTATGTACTCAGGTTTCTTTTGTCTAATTTTATTATTTCTTTAATAATATGAAACATTTAGATGTGAGAAGAAATGAAAAAGACATGAAGGGTTTATTTCATAACATACATAAACATTTACTGAAACTTTATTATCAGGTTGTGTAAATGAGAAGAATCTAGTAAATATGTAAGTTGATGCTTCACATCTACGATGAATCAGCTCGTTTTTAGACTGAATCAAGGCTGAACTTTGTGTATGAGACGCATTTTATCAAACATCCAGCACAAAGACCTCCACTGTGTGTCGCTGTGTCATTTTTGGATCAGACGTCATGCTCTCACACTTCCACCCACACACACATTTCTCAGCATTTAGTCTGCTGTCAGTTTAAAGTCACTTTGTCCCGTAACCTCAGAGCAGCTACGTCACCTTGACCCCTCCGGCCGCTGCTCGCTCCTTTTCGCCCTCATTGTCCTTTCTGACACGTTGTCCCGCCTGCTGGGTCAGAACCCTGCAACACTCTGCCGTGTTGCTCACTGTTCAGGTTTTTCTGAGTCAGAATAGCCTTGACAGGATGAACCGATCTTCTTGGATATTGACAAATACAAGCAGAAATGTTCCATATGTTGAACAAATACACAAACAAAAAAAAGATGGAAGGTAGAGACTTTACCATCAGCACCACCAAGAGGAAATGTTTTAGAAAACATTTATTTTTGGAGATGTAATAAAATAACTTTGTCAACATGTGGAGATGTTGGAGGTTTAATTAATTCATTATTATCACAATACATTTATGGTTTGCAGTTAATTATTATTTTAGTAATTGATTGATTATTCTGATGAGTAATCAGATAAAACCAAACTGGCACATTCTGCTGATTTTTCATTTAGCCACTTAAAACTTTTTATGCAGTACTTGAAATACATTAAACGATCCAAATGAACAATTCAGTGGCTTTTTTAAATGAGAAATAAACATTTTATTGCCTAAAATTCAATTACTTAATGTTCCTTTAGTGTATGCTTGATCATACACTACAGGAGCAAAGGATGATATGCAGCTAAAACAAAATGACTTCCAACATCACTATATAAAAACCTCGGCCATTTTTCCTCAACTTCACATCTAGACAGTGTAGGGCTAACCTGATGATTATTTTTTAGATTAACTGATTATTAATTGGATAGAAAAAATGCTTGAGGAGTTCTGGGTAGAACATACAGACACAAGTTTTTCTTTATTTTTAATATAAAATGAATATATTATTATTTGTACTATTTTGGCTTAGTTACAGCTCTGAGTGTGTTGCCTTTTTTGAGCCTGAATACTCCAGTTAATGATTAATCTAAATTAGCTGATTATTTCAATAATCCTTTCATCACAATTAATCTGATTAATCGTTTGAGTCCTACTAAGGTGAAAAGAAAATGTGTTCAAAAGTCAGAATCTATAGTAGAACAGGAAAGTTGGAACGCTGGTAAAAGCAGAATGTGTTAGATAATAAATGATGTAAACAGAACCAGGATCAGAACCAGGATGCTCATATATGTCTCTCAAATTATCATTATACACTTACCTGGTCCATTTTTTAATTATTATTTCTTTTTGTCTTTTAAAGGACAGTAAAGAGATCATCAATATGCTGACACTACTTCTAAAAATAAATAAATAACTGCAGCCCAACAGTGCCATTTAGTTTGAATCAGCACGGCTTGCCCTGTTGAACCCAGGACTATGATCTTATTTTTTAAATATCCTGTTAGTACCCGTATAATCCCTTCTTTATTACTTTGCTCATTATGCTGTCATCTTCTGGGATCATTATAACTGTTATTTGCTGTGAGCCTGTGCGCCGAGCTTCTAACTCTTTCTACAAAACTGTATTATTCCCTACAGTTCCTAAGACAGGTCTCATTCACACTAAAAACAGCCAATAATCTGGACCAATTCAGTTATGAATTTTTTTAAAAAAAAAGTCATCAAATCAGCCCTACAGTGTGTTGATAGGTTGAGCTTTAACATGATGCTAGTAGCATTTTTTTTTTAGCTACAGATGAATTCATTGCTACAAATGATGAAGTGTACAGAATGCTATGTTCTTACACTTTAGGCAATAACATCTTTATTTTGTTTGCTTTTTTGTGTATTTCTAATATTGTCAATAATGAAATAATTATTTACAAGATTAAATAATTAGTGGTTAAATCAAAAACCTGCTAAATTAAATTTGATTACTAGGTTTCTTATCAGAACACTCAACTGAATAATCAATTAATAGAACAATCATTTGCAACTCTAAATTTATGTTTTATACTTTCAGGATTTAAAGGTTTGAATCATATTCATGTTCTTCATAAACAGCTGTCATGTTGAGGTATTTCAGTCTGGATTAAAGTGTAGGACTGGTTTCTAAGCTCATGTGTTTAGGATTAAAACCAGTTTGCAGTCTGATTCCTGCAGCTCCACATAAACCCACTGCTCTGTGTAGGTGGACTCCTATCAGTGGGGCCACGTCAGCTGTAAAACCACTTCAGAGCAGTTTCCACTCGGAGCTTCGCTCCACCTGCTGGGAACCAGAAATGGCTCAGAACATTTTTAGAAACGCTGTCAGCCAGAAAATGAACTGTTACTACGTTGCTTCTCTCCTCAGCTGGAGGGGAAACGACCGCGAATAAAACAGAGAAAAAACTCTGTTGTTGTTAGAAAGAATCATAAATGATTCCCATAAAACGGCTGATGTTTGCAGGGAGCCTGAAGAGTCATTCAGTTTACAGCTGACATGGCTACAACTGGAAGCTTTAACTTACAGAAAAATCTAATTTACACCGATTAAAAAAGAATTTTGTTACATAAAAAAAAAAATCAGTTTTCTTTCTGTTTCCTGCAAAATAAGAAGCTTTAGTAGTAGATCACCCTCAGAATCCTGTGGTTTTATTTGTTAGAGATTTCCAATTGAAACTTGAAACCAGTCAGGTTGCAACTCTGTTGGACATAACAGAGTCCAACAGAGTTGGCTGTTTCTTACCATTTGGTGTCCCATAAAGGCAAGAAACAGCACTTGGACGAGATTCTCCATTTAGACATTATTTGTCTTAAATTGACTAAAATTACCACAGTTATAAACACAAATGTTTAAATGAATTTTGAATTAAATGAAAACAAAATCCTTAAAACTTCCCACCAGTAAAGTTTTGGACATCAAACAGGCTTTACTCATAGGTAGTTAAGGTGGAACCAGGTTACATCAGCACATCTTCTTCCAATCTCTTATAAATATCTTAAAAATCTAAAAAAAAAAAAAAAAAGGCAAGTCAAAAGGGGAAATAAGTGGGTCATAAACGTTCACTAAAGAAGCACATTTTAGAGCTTTCTTCTAAGCAAACAAGATGTTTTTCACATAATTTAAACAATGTAAATATCAGCAAAAGGTTTTTAATATGCAAAATTTTAACAATTAAAAACAACTAAATGTAAATATAACAAAACCTACATCTTGCTTCTCTGGAACACGACTGCATTAGTGAAGAAGTCGACACCCGTTGGACTGTAGGACAGTTGTTTGCCATGGAGACTCAACACAAACCTGCGAAGAGGCATTACTGACTGAGAAACTGCACTGATTCCTGATCAAAATAGTTCAAAATCAAATCAAATCAAATTTTATTTGTATAGCACATTTCAGCAGCAAGGCATTTCAAAGTGCTTTACATCATAACAAACACAAAAACACAGAGCCATGCAACATAGAATCAACAATCAAAACATTACATTACGTCAAGTGCCACTGTTAAATTAGTAATTGTTTACATTTCAATTGTGTTCAATCGTAATTGTGTACTCGAAACAGGTGGGTTTTTAGTCTAGATTTAAAGGCACTCAGTGTTTCAGCTGTTTTACAGTTTTCTGGAAGTTTGTTCC
>CAEGAE010066114.1:0-32012 GCA_903067095.1 Girardinus metallicus | reverse complement strand
ACTTGAAAACTGGACGTTATGCTGCTAACACTTAGCTTTCGTCAACAACTCAGGCGGAAGTGAGAGCGCAAATAAAGTCCCGGCCGGAACACGGTGCGCTAAATAATAACACGTAATATAACGAGGCTTCGAGGCAGGTCAGTTTTCCTCGATGAATTTTAATAATCGAGGTGCTCGAATCACTCCAGGAATGTTTCAGCCCTAGAATCAACAACATTCGCTGCAGCTCATGCCTTCCCTGCATACTACTTATTTATGCACCACAACATCCGTTCTCTGAAAAAACAAATGACTAAGCAATAAATAGATAATTGATTAAAAATGTTCTCATCAGTCTTCCCATTGAAGCTTTGCACTTCAAAATTCAGTTAGGCTGACTGCTAGTTTTAATTGACTTGTCTATATAAAATCCCTCGATGTAAGGCTAGAGCACCGGGAAGGACAAATGTGCTTTGAAAATCATATTCATGTTACAATGAAACATCAGAAAATATTCACTTTCACGTTTCGTTTTACATAATTTGAGCTACAAATAGGGCCCAATAATGAGATATTGCCAAAACCATGTAAAAAAAATAATAAAATAAAATAAAAAAAGTTGTCAAAAAGTTTCAGAGCCATGACTTCGTGTTTTCTTGGAGCATCCTAGGGAACAATCACAGCTTCAAGTCGTCTTGGGTTTCTCTCTACTACCTTGGTGCAGCTGTTTTTGGCTGTCATCTACAATTTTCCTCTGCAAACCCCCTATTTCTCTGTCAGGTTGGATAAGTGGCGTTAATGGCCGGTGAGTTTTAGGTTTTTCCAGTAATATTTAATTGAATTTAAGTGTAGACTTTGACTGGGCCACTCAAAGACGTTCACATACTCCTCATATAGCCACTCCTTTCTTATCTTGGCTGTTTTCTAACGGTAAATTGGTCTAATGTGTAGTGCGCAGTGGAGCAGGTTCTCTTGAAGAAGATTTCTATATTTAGCCGATGACAACCTACAGTCTACCCAGACTAGTTTGTGGCAAACAACTTCCCCACAGCATGATGCTAATACCACCATACTTCACTTATGATGTGTAGCGCCCCTAACCATATCAACCCAGAGCTGATAGGATTAGGCATAGAAGATCTATCAGGAGGTCTGTCTTGGTTTTATTATATCAGAGGAATTTGCTTGGTCTGGTCAAGTGCATTTTCAGGCTGTCATGTGGGTTTTATCGAAGAGCAGCTTCTGTCTGGCCTGTCTACTATAAAGACCTGGTAGGTAAAGTGCATTAGCAATGGTTGACCTTCTAGATATTTGTCCTATCTTCACAAGGGAACACCTGGTTCTCCATCTTAGTTATAGTTGTGATTTTTGCCACCTCTCTTCCTTGGTTACTCAGTTTGATTGCAAGTATGGATATAGAGGGTCTTTGTAGCTCCAATCTGCTTCCAGTCTCAAACAATGGAGACCTCAGTATTTTTCAGGACACTTCATGCTGCTGGAATTGTTTTGTGACCTTCCTCAGATTTATACTTTGACACAATCTAGTCTCTGAGATCTTCAGACAGTTCCTTTGACTTCATTGTATCTGCTTTATGCACTGACTGTGAGGCCTTACATCGACAAAATAATGCTTAATCGGATGAACTTGACAGATGTGGATTTCAATTAGGCTGCAGAAGTATTTCAAGGACTATCAAGGAAATGGGACCTGCTCAATTTTGTGTCTCATCGCAATGAGTTTGGATGCTCATTCACTTGTTATTTTGTTTAAATATTTAAATTTATTATAAATTAAAATTTTTCTAAAAAGTAAAATAGTCATATCTGTATTGGAATAAGTTTGTAACAAAGAAATGTGAAAAAAGTAAAGACTTTCTAGCATCTTTTTTTTTGTCAAGAAATTGGAAAAAAAAAAAAAACTCAATGGGAATAATCAAAGGAAGTGGTTGAAAAGAGTATGGTTCCTGCAGCAGTCAATGACATTTATGTTTCCATTTCCTACATCTACATCTACTTTCTTTTATTTTTCCGTGTTTACATCCATTCTTACTCTAAGGCTCATTTTTCCAGCCTTTGAAGGACCACCCCAGCTAAACAATGACTAAGCTAAGTCTCCACGAGACATTTCGTCATCGGAGAAACATTCTTTTCGAACCGCTGTCTGCACCAAATGATGGGTACTTTCTAAGAAATAAATGCTTGCAGCTAAAGCAGATAGTAGAGACTGTAAGTGGATATTTGGATTTATATGCTTCAGTGAAACTCTTGGTAACCTTCCACACTGGGGCTTCTGTCTTGTTGTTGAAGTAGCTCCGCTTGCCGTCTCATGATTTGCACTGTAAGCTGCATTGGAATTAAGCCGCTCGGGACTTTAGTGGTAAACATTTCATGGCTCGGCTCCACAGATGGATTTAATGAGGAATTTAAGGCATTAGCAAGATATTCATACGGGGGTTGTTGTGGTTTGTGTGTGTGTGTGCAGGGAAGCTGAAGTTGACGGTTGATTTTTATAGATTTCTCGGATGGAAATGAGCAATCAGCAGCCCGCTTCCGTGCAACAAAGTGTTGGATTTATAGCCAAATGATGGCTACGTTGGTGAAAGCATGGGGTGTTTTGAAATAAAAATGGTTGCTGGGTCCCACAGTGGGGCCATTTGGCGGCCGGGAATGTCACGGGGCAGCATGGAGGGGGGTGTTACACGTTGGCTGTGAATGTTGAGATGGGGCCAGTGTTTCACTCATGCTGCTCTCGAATACTTCTGTACAGTGTTCCCCCTGCTTTCATCCTCTGCGTCCAGCATCCCCCTCGTCCCTCTGCCAATAAATGATCCTTTTGTTTGCGTGTGTTTGCTCCAGCGCTCTGGCAGTCCTCAAAAGCGACAAGTCCCAAGACCAGTGGCCTCTCCTGAGACACTTCTCCTCAGCAGTCTATAATTTTCCCCCTTTCAAATGTTGTTTTCCTCTCTCTGCGTCCATCTTCATTTTTTTGTTTTTGGATCTTTACTGCTTCCCTTTGTTGGTCCATCACACGGTTTGTCCTCGGCTGACATCTGGGCTGATGGATTTTTGGAATTCCTCCCCTCCCCTGTTTTTGACTATCGCTCTATTCAACGTTTCATCTTTTTATTTTTATTTTTTTACCATTATACAACTCGGCTCCTTCTGCTTCCACACAGCATTTCTAACCATCCTATTACTGCAGTTTTACAAGTCTCTCAAACTGAGCTCTCATCCTTTAGCAATCAGCAGCGTCGAGACACAGTTTTTACCCCAAAAATGTACAGTATGGGTGTGTTTTTACCATTGCTTGTAATTACAGGGGAATTTTTCTTCCTCCAGCAGCCATAAGCCAGTATAGGTAATGAATGTGTGTATGTCCCAGGGGCGAACACCGAGGGGGCCAAAGGCTAAAATTATACATGGGTCGTGTGCCAGAAATGGTCCTATTAGATGCTGGTTATGTAATGTGTAAAAGGAACCTCAAGGTTAAGATAATGAAGTGAACTGTTTCACTCTAAATGATGCCTGCTGTAGAAAGATATTTAACTTTGAGGCAAATGTTTTAAGCCAGGAATATTTATTCCCAGCCACAGGAAATACTGAGCTGCTTTACAATGGGGAACCCCCCCCCCAAAAAAAAGCATTAAGTACTAATTTTATTTTTAGGTAATTTATTGAATTGTCTAGAGATATCCAGATCAGCATTTGAGTCACAATCATTTTGTTAAAATAAATGCAATTTATGTTGGGAAAACTCCAGTAGCTTTCTGTTTTGATATGTTTGTTCACAACTTTTTAATGCAGTTAATGATATTTGAACAAAACTTATAGGAAGAGTAATTTTCTTTTTTCTTATCGAAAAAAAAAAACTGCTGATTTTCATGAAGTTTGACAAATTTAGGGAAATTTATATCAAACCAAGCAGAATATTTTTATCTGCAGAGAAACTACTCTGTGGACATTAACTACAACATGACAGAGGCACACACAGCTTTCTTTTTTAAATAACAGCATTTCATCTTAGTTTTGTTAAAACTAACAATTAATATTAAGAATTCAACATTCTGCTGCTTTTTGCTGTGCATACATGCATTTTTCTGTTTTCAGTGAGGTGAACTTGGCGTCCTCTTTACAGGCTAAATAAATCATTCCTAGCAGCTTTGTCTCTGTGTTGACTGAAATGTTCTGAAAAGAATGAAACGTGTTAATTGTTCCTGTTCATTTGAGAACAAAACACTTGACATGTTTTTTTTTTTTTAAATCTGCAGCAGTGCAGACTAGATGCCATACACCTCCTCAGTTCACTTACGCGACGCAGACTTAAATCTGACATAAACTTCGAAACTTGGGAGTGTAAAAAACATTTGAAATTTTAAGTGGCAGTCCTGTATTTAATCATTATGTCTTCATGTAGCCACTTAAAAGTGAGATGGTAATCAGCTGAACACATTTGTGCTTTGCAGCTCTGTGACAAACAGCCCATTAAGTGCGCTCTTACTCTGCAGAAAGCAGTCTGCCTGTGTGCGACAGACCCGTCTGGCAGGGTGTGTAATCCACGCCGATGCTAGTTTAGACTGACAGCGCTAGTAGTGTTACGTAAAACACAAGCTCGAGGATTGGATGTGACCCCTTGCTCCTCCTAAAGAGGGTTAGGCCCAGGGCACTGTGTGTATATCTACATACATACATATATATATCTACATACATGTATGTTTACGTGTACATGTGGTTGCTTATGTGCTGAGACGTTTTTGCTTTGTGCTGAAGGCAGAATGCCTCGCTCAGCACAGTGACTCACAGCCCCGCTCACATTAATGCAGAGTGTAAGTGCATGCAGATGTGCAGCAGAAACAGCAGGACTGAACACGTGGTGGCTAAATCCAGGGTTGGTAGAAGTCTGAATCCCGAAGCGCTTCATGCAAGTGAATTTAGATATTTAGATGCTGTGTTTATTTAGCGCAGACTTTACATAACTACTAATTCATCCTTCAAACGTTCTTCTTTTTCTGGTTGTTTTTTTTTTTGGTATAATTGATTGTATAGTCTGGGTGGCTCAGCCCACCGTCTTATGATTATGTAACTCATATTAAAATGGAAATTTGCTGCAAACTCGACCTTCGTTCATTAGCCTAATTACAGCATTACATGACGGGATTTACCCAGACAGAGCGAAGCAAAAATAAAGCCATGTGTTTGCACGGGGACAGCTGCCAGGCCCAACAAACTCCATATTCCTCTGTTTATCTTTGTTTTATTCCTCACACATGTATTTAGATGTCTGCGGGATAATTTCACCGAGCAAATCTGCCAGTGATCCATTTGAGGGAGCTGGAGCGTGTTTTTGTTGAAGTCAAGGATGCGTCCTTCTCTGAAGTCCGGTCTTGATTTGTTTGGGTGGTCTGCTCAAGAAGGTGACGTACTAACTCCACGCTCGGGAACAGCTACCCACTGTTTGGGTTCTTTGGGGAGCCTTGAAGGCTGCGTGTCCGTCCGCACGCTGCACCTGTAAATGCCGGAGCGCTCGAAGCCTCCTGGCACAGAGCATGTGATCACATCATCGTCTCAACTTGGTCTTCTGACTCGGTCTGATTAGGGAAATCCGAGGGATGGAGGGGTAATCTGGGCTGAGACCGAGACGCGCACACAAACAACTCTGTGACGGATGATCGGGCTGATGCCCAGCACTGCTCTAACTAATCAAAGGTCTGTGTGACACTGTGAATTCAGCATTCGGAGTTCAACAGTACAACTACACAGCAGCTGTAAACTATTATACAATACAAATCTGTGCAATTTCATCAATTTCCCTTTATTCTTTCTATTTTTTTTCTTCAAAATATGCATCATTTCGCCATAAAAAACAGTTAAACACAGACATTTCAAAACTGCTGTCTTTTAGGTCAAGATACCACAACAGCTGGAAAATATACCACAGCATAGGGGTTACATATCAGTCAACATTGATAATTATTGATTAGGTTTTTTTGTTTTAAATAACTGAAATACTTTCAAACTGGTGGTGTGGCCTTTCATGTTTCATCCATAATTTCCTCTTGAGCTGTTGTTCTCATTTTCTCCTTTCACTCTTTTTAATTTTAAGCAGTTATGAGGCACAGTGGGGAAACCTTTAGACAGCTGCTACACGTTGCTCAACAGATTGTTGCTAGGTAACCAAAGAGTGAGTGAGTTTCTAGGTAACCAAAGAGTGAGTGAGGTAGTTCATGCCACCAAACTTGCTTAGCTGGCCATGAGAGGTTGAGAGGCTAACATCTTTCCTTTGCCTACATCCCCCAGAATGCCGTGCGGCTTTGGATTGAAGTTCGGTGAAATTATTGATTGAATATTATCCTGGCATCGATGCCTTTGGTATTGATCTTGTGTTTATCGCGATATATTGTTTTTGATGCATTGCCGAGCTCCAGTTCAAGTATAAATGGGGTTGAGTCGTCTAGCATCAGAGTCATGTTTAAGGCCAGGCCACAGATGTAGGTCCAGACTTTGACTAGGCCATTCTAAAACCTTCATCTATATATTTTTAGCTGTTGGACTAGCTGGTGTGTTTTGGATCTGTATCTTGCTGCATCATGCAAGCCTGCTTGAGAAAAGAGACAGCTGGACATTCCCCTTCAGGATTTTGAGCTAGAAAGCAGAATTTATGATTCCATAAGTTAAATGAAATTAGTCCCAGGTCTTCACAGTTCCGCCACCATGTTTGAGTTGTTGAATGCTGCACTAGTTTTACCCCAGATACAGCAGGATATTCACCCTCCAAAGAGTTTCACTTTGTCAGGTTATCAGGTCTGGATCAAGCTAGCGAAACAGAACCAAAGCCCTTCGAGCGTGACAAGAAATCTGAAACAAAAGAAGTCTGCAAGGGAGGCAAGCACTTCTTTTTTAGCACTATCAGCTGTTTTTAGCTCCTAAATTACTTGGCTCTGATTCAGCCTGCGATCGGCTGCTGAACAAACCTGCTTCTCCAGCTTACCAACCGGTGATGTGAAGCAGCGTCATCTTAAGATGGTTCTCCTTTATCTTTCACACTTTGACTGAGTTTTTGTGTCCAGAAATATTTGTAAATAGAATTAGTATTTTTGTAATTGAGCTACAGGTGGAACCTTGGTAGTGTGCAGCAACCGGTGAGGGAGGGGCCCCGGCACTCCGTGATTCAAACAGTTTGAGAAAAACCGCTGCCTCTTTCTCTGGCATCTTGTTAAAAGGGATTTAAACGGCAACAATAAAGAGAAGGAACGGTTTTATTAAAAAAAAAAAAGCCTTGTGTACCTCGATGCCAGTTATATCAGTATTTTCAGCTTATTGTGCAGCTTTATTTTTTGGGGTTTTGTTTTTTCTGCTTCAAATTAACAGTGCTCTGATTCTGATGCAGTGGAAGAAACAGAAGTATTCGGTTCTGCGTGATGAATAGAGTCTGAATCTGCAGAGCATGGTTGCTTCATGCACCTTTCTGCTCACTAACCTGACTCATCCTGCTGATTGGAGGAGCAGCACTCAGAAAGAAAATGAAGTCAGTCTGCGTCAGTCCTGCGTTGACTCTTATTGACTCACTTCCACATCAAAAATATAAAGGAAAGAAAATATTTGGCTCCACAGAAACTGTTTGACGCGAATACTTGTTGCCTTGGTGAAAACCGGTGATGAAACCTTGTGTATTTTTTTTTTCCCTCCCTCTTTGTCTCTTTCACTCATCCACAGCCAACAGATCTTCAACTCACTTTGCTTTCGGTTAGTTTCCTCCCGAAGACCTCGACCCGGTTGGATTACCCGCCTCGCAGCCGGATCCCCCGCACCGTAAATCCGTCGCACTGTTGCAAAGAGACTGTCTTACATTGTCACATACACGTCAACGCCTCTTTATCTGCTAATTCATAACCGCCGTGATTCATCGGCAAGGTTAAGCACAGATGAACAGACTCCCTCTGAAGTCACGGATCAAAGATCAGATGAAACGATTGTTCAAAGGCGCTGTTCGATGATGGAGTGCGAAGGAAGTTATTGGACTAGGACGGATAATTTTTTTTGGGGGGGGGAGGGGGGGGGGTCATTTGTAAAAATAGATTAATCTGTGAGTTTATTTTACTATCCAATTAGCCTGGTGAAGCTGAGCCTCATTAAGTACTGCAAAATTGAAAAAGATCAAATCCAAAAACCAGCTTATTTGCTCTCAAAAGCGCAAATAGTTATGGCACACGTTCAATTGTTTCAAATAGAAAAATATATAAAGCGTGGGTTGTTTTCTGACACATTTTATGTGTCCCGTTTAAACATATTTTAGAAATAGATTTAACAAAGTTCTACAGCCTTTCCTGACCATGGTGGCCTTCACTGAACAGTAAGCAGAGAGGGGGTGAAATCATTACTCTGTCTTAATGTCTTTTAGTATTTAAAACATTAAGCAAAACTATCTTAATGTTTTAATCATTTAGAATTGCAGGAAATTTGAAAAAGGTATTTATTGTTATTCAGATTTTAGTACGTAAACTTACATATACAACAAATACCTGTTTAAATTAGAAGTTACCTTAACAGGAGTGATAGATGGCACTGACAGCGGCCCAGCAAAAGGTCAGGTAGGGGCAACTTTACTTTATCCTTCTTTCAGACGGAGAAAACTTGGTTCGAGCAAGCCCTTTTTCTGGTATCCTATTAAAAATCCTTAACAGCCATGTCATGAAAATGTGGTCTGATTTGTGGGTGTAATTAAAAACCTCAGCTGAAGGCTTTGCATTGTTGAAGGAACAAACGAACACACAAACAGCCCAGCGTTATCGGTGAAGCACCAACGGGCAAATTGACCTGGAGCATTTTTTAACATTTTTTTTTTTTTTATCTTTGTTCCCATAAAATCCCTCCTCAGGTTTTTGCTCTCGTCTAATGTTTGTCAGGCTTTGATCGTTGGGTGGTGACTTCCTCCAGGAGCGCTCCACACTCCTTTGGGCGTATATATAGCTCCTCAAAAATAGATGAGATTTGTATTTTCAGATCCAATAAATCAGAACCAGAGCAACTAATTTTCAGTAATTGTCCTAATTTCCCTCGTCCGTCAAAAAAAAAAAAAAAAAAAAGCATTTCTTTCAGTTGAGCTGCCAGTGGAAAGGTTCTTTCACAGGAAGTCGACGGCGGCCCTTTTTGTTTCTGTGTGTACGTGTTTTTGTGTTGTGCTGGTGAACTGCCCGGCCATCCAAATGGTAATTAGGTAGTAAAACCTCGACTAATGGTTCAGTACTCCAGTCATGTTTTGACTGACTAGTGCCTTATTCACATGCAGTTGGCACACATGCACTCGCATGCAGGGGAGTGAATTGTGTTGGCAGCTTGGCCAGTCCCGGAGGCGCCGCTGGACGGATCGAAGTGTGTGTGTGCGTGTGCGTGTGTGTGTGTGAGATCTTCTCGCTTTGAACTGGTCACTGGACGTGACTGATTGCCAACCACACCTGTACTCTTTCTTTCTTACTTTTTCTGTTTCTGTCTTTCTTTCTGTAACTTCAAAGTGTTTTAGTTTCAACAACACATCTTGGGTTTGTTTGGTTTACTCGCTTGCATGACAACACATAAATCACAAGTCTTTTGGTGGGAAAAAAAAAAACTCACAAACAGATCGTCTGGACCACCTTCCAGGAAGCGGGAATCGGCCAAAAGCGTTTCAGCTAATGGATAGATTTCACCTCCCTGCCTCTGTCTCAATCACACACACACACACACACCTATTTTCTCTTTTGTCCAAACTGTTTCGCCAATTCTGTCTTCCACAAAACCCATCTGCCCCTCTGCTGCCCCCCCTCTTCTCTCTGCTCTTCCTGCCTTTTCATTTCTCCCCCTGCAGACTTTTTGTTTGCCCTCTTCTTTTATTCTGACTTTCCCCTTTTCTCCCTCTCTCTTGCAGTCATATTCCGAGGATTTTCCACTCCGGTGTGTGAGCGGCGCGTTTTGCAAAATTAAAACACATCCAGGATGATTAATAGAACCGGATTTACATTTTTCAGATTACTAGACACAACAGAACAGATCTTGGTCTCAAGCTGACTTTTTATTTATGCTTTGAAGATGACTTTGTTTTATCAACCTGACATGTTAGATGATGTTCAAACAGGTCAGTTTATTTTTATAAAGTAAGACTTTATTTTTAGAAGTGTAAGTGGCCATTATTCAAATAATTTTAAACTTTGTTTGAAACGAGTGGGTAGATGTTCTCTTAGCAGCAAAAGAAAGAAGAAACAAAAGCAGGTTTTTTATATCAAAAGATTTTAATTTTAAATGATATGAACGCAATGTTTTAATGTATTTTAATTTGATTTTATGAGATAAACCAAGACAATTTAGACCATAGGCACAATAAGAGGGTTCTGCTGCAGATTCTCAATTGGATTTAAGTCTGAACTTTGACTGGGCCATTCTCTTTGATGCTTAGCTCTAAACCACTCTATTGTACCTCTGCCTGTGTGGTTAGAGTCATTGCTTTGCTCCAAAATCCAGTTTCACAGCTCAGATGTTCCAGATATATTGATCCAAACTCTGATTTTAAAATTCTCTGTGCCTCAATCGTCACACTTGGGGCTCCGATAATTGATTTTTTTGGGTTTCCAAATTAATCTCTCAATTGTTTCAAAATTAGTTGAAACCTGGTAAACGGGTTTTTTTCTTTGAAAATCTGCACAAGTGCAGTTCTTTATTTTATGAATTCTCACAATAAATTAAAATAATCAGAAAAGAAAATAGAAAAAATACTTATTTCATTATTTACAGTAATTCTCAGCTCTAATTGAAGCTTAAGTACTTAAGTCAAAGCTAAATTGAGTTATATGTTATAGATCATGTAAACCAGAGTTTGTGATTTGTTTAGAATATCATTGGATATCGAAAAATCATTCACTTATCTGCAATATATCTACTTTAAATTTTTTATGTATTAATTGGGGGTCTGTATTTTATTAAGAGGTGTCAGAGTAAAGTGTTTAAATACAAATAAAGACCTTACTTGAGATTATAGCTCTAAAATAAATAAAAAAGTGTATTTTTTTCTTTTACTTTGCGGTTTGTGTTGATCTATCACATAAAATCCAATTAAAATCCAATGAAAAATAATGTGAAAGGTGTAAAAGTTCAACAGGTAGCATGTTTGCAATGCACTGTTTAATAATAACTCAAAACTATCTGAGTTGAGGAGTTTTTATGGCAAAAAAAAAAGAAGCAAATCGACGCATGAAAACTGCTGTATTTGAAGTTTGTGTGTGTGTGTGTGTGTGTGTACACCCACACTGTGTATCCGCGTGCGCTTTCTGGGCGACGTTCCAGCTGCGTGTGTGAGCGAGATCCTGGCTACAGAGCAGTGATTGTGCGCCATGGTATGGGATGTATGCGAGGCTCCGAGTGAGTCGGGCGCTGCCTTAAAGAACGGAGTTGCCACCCACTGACCCGCCGGGGTTACTGAGTGCACTGGGGGGGGAAAGGAGGAGGAGGAGGACAAAGAGCAGAAGGAGGGAGTTTTTTCCTCTTTTCACACACACTCGTTCTTATTTGTGTCCCTCCCTTATTGTGCTCCCTCTCAGCATTTACTTCTTTTTCTTCCCATCAAACTCCTCTCTGCTGCCTCAGGTGTTTGCCACCATCACCACCTCCTTGCTTCCTCTCATGCTTCAAGCATGGTCTGTGTGTGTGGCATCAATCAAAATCTACCTCTCTAACTAGGTCTGTCTGTAAAGAGCTTAGCGCCGGTGGGCGTTTGGGGAGAGCTAAGCTGATTACTGTCCACTAACGAGCCACTTCTCACATGCAGACCTGCCCGGCCACCGTTCTGCTCGTCTGTGAGGTTGCGTGGCTCGACGGTTCGTATTCCGGTTGCGTGAGCTGCCTCTTGAGCTACGACGAGGCCGGGTGAATCAGACGGTGGGCGCTCGGGACGACAGGAGGTCAGAGTTGATCCCGGGGCCGGCCGAAGTGCTGACTATGACAGCGCAGCGGGAATTCGGTCTCCTGCTGCTGGGGGTCAAACTATTCTCACGGGGGGGCCGCCTTGAAATCCGTCTTTTTTTTCTTTCACCTGCTTGGGCTTCACTACTAACCTCTTGGGCCGATTAGACCGCTTGAATTGGGTTTAGTTAAGCCAATTTAAACTGGATGACCTGTTTTGAGCGACTGATGCGCTCTGCTGATTATTTTTGTTGTTTTTATCATTTCATTTTTAATATTTTTGTTAACAATATTTCCTGACTTGAGTTGAGTTTCTTTTTTTGTTTTGTTTTTGAGCCAGAAGTATTTGCAGAAATTTAATGCTTCTCGGGGTCGGAAACAAATATTTTCTGATTTAGGAATATGTCTTCAAATGCTTGAACTAGACTGAATGTCTAAATCTGAATTTTCCCAACAAATCCAGACAATAGAAGTGTATAAAATCTGGGGAACTTATCCCAAGTGTGCCTCACAAGTATGTACAGAAGAATACTAAAACTTTACAGATTCTGTATTCATGGGGTTGTTATTAAAATGTTTCAAAGCTGTTGCTATGAGAACTTGCGCTAACGTTACAGCTACATCAGAAGTGAATGATTAGGTTCATGTTTATTTATTTAATAATTTTTTAGCCAAAATTTAGTTAAACTGAATAGCTTAAATAAATTTGATGTAAAATTATTTAATCTCCTTTTTTCAATTGTTGACCGCTAACATTTTGTTAAAATTAAACATAGTGCAAAATAAAGCAATCGCTAATGATTGATAAGGCTAAGCAGAATGTCTCACTGTTGTTTTCTCAAAACTTAAAGCTAAACTGTTGTTTGTTGTTTTTTTTTTTTTAAAAAAGAAGAAGAAAAAAACTGGGAACCTTGAGAGCAGCGGGCCCGTCTTTGACTTCGTTTGGGATTGCTCAACTCCAGCGTCCTGCAGAGAGGAAGCTATAGGAGGAACTTCCACATACAGACCCCTTTCAGTTGCGTAATCCTGACACAATGTTCAGCTGTTTGCGCAGCGATCAGGAAGCCAACAGGGATCTTAAAGAAACCAGCGCCTCGGCTGACAGTTTCCAGTGCAGAGTTGTGTACGTTGCTACGAGTCGACATAATAGCCTCTCCACCACCTGAGCACATCTGGGACAGGTTCGCTTTAACGCTCTGGAAGGGTAACCGAGAAAGGGAACACATGGCACCTCGACCCGCCTTACGTAACTCACAACACTGCGCCGTTTGAAGCGGCGGAGATGTTTGCTCACCGCTACCATTACTGGCTGCACAACGGTCATTAACCTTTAGAGCACTGCCTCACCTCAGCGTCACCTCGGCGTCAGCGCCACAGCTGGGCCTCCCTCTGATTTAAAGCGTGTGCGTTTTTTGTCTTGTGAATCGCTCAAACTGCAGCGTCTAGCAGGCCGTGTTCGCGTCAGGGTTCTTCAGCGGCCCGGAAAAATCTGGGATTTAACTCGATATAAGTATTTTCAAGGTCTGGATCAGTTAGGAGACAACTCAAGCGTCTGACTACTGTCGCTACCTGCTTGGTGACAATGACTTGATGCAATCTGCTGGGTTTCCTGAGACGGAAAACTTTTTAAACTCGTTTGAATAATAAACTGAGCTTGCTGTACCGCTTGATAAGTAAAATGAGTTGGAATGTGTGTCTGATTGAACTGAAAGTGCCTCAAGATGACATTGGTTGTAAATTGATAACTGAATTGAACTGAAGCTGGATTGTGTAAAGAAAGAAAAGAAATGCTGTGGAAAACTTCCAGATTCTCTAAGCATCGATTCATTGGTTTCTTCCTCAAATTATTTATATATGCAAACCATTCATCCATCATTCTGGTAATCAATCCATTCCTTGTTATACTTTCATCCATCCATCGTTCCATCCATTAATCCAAACAATCATTGGCTGCTTCATCCGTCTGTCCATCGTTGTGTCCATCAATCTGTCTGACCATTCAACCGTTGGTTTCTTCTGTCAGTACGTTCATCGATCACCCCTAAATGTTTCAATATTTTATTATTAATTGTTTAGGGTTTCTCAAGGTAATGAAACAGTCCAAATTGATTTGATCATTTTCCAGATGTAGATGAGCATAGAAAGAAATTCTGCATAAAATTGTCTGTGTTCAGGTTTTATTTGTGCTCAAATCTCCCAACCAAAAAATAATCTCAGCATCCAAGTCTGGAAAAATAGAGAATTTTGAAAGTGAAATTTTATAAGAACTATAAGTTCCTATACAATTTATGGATTTTAAATTTATATCTTAAAAATGGAAAAGCATGACTGCAGTACTTTAGGAGAGACGTCGAAGCGAAGAGGTGTCGGTTCAGCTTGGTGTCAGTTTGCATTGGGATTTACCTGGTTTGAAATTGAGTGTGCATCCATGTTTTTGTATCTTAAATCAGGGGACTATATTTGCTTTTAGGGCTAAATGGAAACATTTCCCTATTTAGAAGTAAGATGTACTGCAAACATTGGCAACTAGCTGATTAGACTGTTGAAGAACCATCAAGAAACTATTTCTCTTAGCCACTCTTTAAGAGGGGAAAGAAAAGGAAACATTCGATTCAGATGAGGCAGAGTTTTTTTTTTCATCCGATAAGTCAGGAAATGCGTACAAGGAAAAAAATCAGTAAGACGAAACAATAGTGTTTATACTGTTAGCAGCAACCTTACTTGTTGCACAAAGCTGTAATTGAGGAAGCAGTATTGAGAAAAGAAGAGTAATTTGAGCATCTTTATTTAGGTGAGGAGAAAAATCCAATGTTAAAAACACAGGCATTACAGATTAGCAAACCGAGGTACCGACCTACAAAATAACCAATTACAGATGAGCACAAACAACAACAAAAAGAAAATTACTGATTAAAATCTTTACATTGAGGACAAAGACCAAACACAGAACATAACCAAGTGGTGTCCCAACATTACTGCAAAGAAATGGTTGTGGTGTCATGACTATTGGCACCCTTAGGCATCAAGGGTGGTTGAAGTGCTTCAAGCAGGGCGAATATATTAGAGTTTTATAGCATGGCACTTGAATTATAATGTGGTACACAGTGTGCGTGCATGTCAAGTCAAGTTTATTAGTGCAGCACATTTCAGCGACAAGGAGGCTCAAAGTGCTTTACATCATAAAAACATCAGTCATCACTAGTATGATGTAATTCAATAAACATTACAATTATTTTAAAATGCCATCATCAAGAACATCAATACACATCCTATGTGTTGATCAGTGTTTCATTTATTATGAATGAAAGGGAACGCTAAACAGATGGGTTTTTAGTAGGGCTGTTGTAAACGAATATTTTAATAATCGAGTAATCTATCAATTATTCTTACGATTAATCGAGTAATCGGATAAAAAAATTATGAAATAAAATATTGGTAAATGTGGCATAACACTGGTGTTACTATCAGATTATCAATATCAGTCCAATTTTCATATTTGAGCTTCTCTACTCGCTACTTTTTTGTAGTTTAGAAAATTAACCTGGAACAATAATGGCTTGCTTTCTAAGTTAGCCTGAAGAGAAGTTATACAAAAATCTGAAATTATATTCAATTTAATAATAAAGAGGTAAGCTCACAAATACGCTTATAAAAAATGTCTATGATTCAGCTTTTAGTTTATGTATTCAAATTCAGTCAGTTTAATAGATGAACTCTCACCTTGCCCCATACCTGTTTGGGAATACGGGAAATGTCGCCTGGGTCAGAGGATAGATTGGAGGCGAATGAAAGAACATAAGATGGGGGTGGAGGAGAGGAAATAGACCAGGGGACGAACGTACGAACAGGAGGAAGCAATACGGGATATTTACAGCACCTTCGTTCGTCACACTCAGAAACTCATCTACCATGTACGATGCCTCCGCCACCCGTTTGTTCAGACCGGGATCTGAAATTTATTGTGCGGTTCGTCCGTAAAGCTACACTTACAGATCATCAACTACTCAGCCGCCCGCCATGTTCAGTCTATCCGCTCACCTGTATAAATACTCCCACAGCTCCCGGAGGAGAAAGGCTGTCGTACTCCAGGCATCGCCGGTCATTTTAAAGATGCTTATTGGTCCCCAAAAACAATGAAAACCCGGGCATTATCATAAATCAATAAAATCCCCACGGGCCGAACTTAAAGATGGGACGTTATGCCGCTAACACTTAGCTTTTGTCAACAACTCAGAGGCCGAAGTGAGAGCTACATGTAACGCAAATAATGTTCCGGCCGGAACACGGTGCGCTAAAAAAATAAAACATAAATTAACGAAGCTTTGAGACAGGTACATTTTCCTCGAGGTACTCGAATCATTCAGCCCCAGTTTTTAGTCTTGATTTAAAGGAACTCAGTGTTTCAGGTGCTATTGTCCTAAGGTTAAAATCTCCGCCTGGATATTTTTTGCTTATCTTAATTCTATGCAGTTCTTTAAATGTCCTGTGAGTAAATATATTTGCCCTATTATTCGTAGCAACTGGAACTTTCAATATCTAGCAAGTTATTTTTGCAATTTATTGTCTATCTCAGATTAATTTCACTTCCTGCTATGGTAGGGGTGAAATCACCGTAATAACCCGATATTGGCTGGAAAGTGCAACATCTCCCCTTTCAGATACCGCAAAATGTGGAGGAATTACGGTACTGTGAATTTGGCTGGATCGCCTGGAAGGGTTAATAAAAAGTTGGGTGCACACATTTTTCTATGATGTAATTTAAAGGAACCCATCTATCCATATGTAGTAAAGTGACAACATCTGTACAACTGCTCGGTATTGAAAAGACTTCATAGCCAACGAGCCGCTTTATAATCCTGGGAAACGTGCTGCTGTCGCTTTTCTGTTGCGAGGACGCCGATGACCTCCTCCTCCTCCTCCTCTTCCTCCTCTTCTTCACTCACACTCACCTCTCCACAGCCGTCAACACAATGTTCCCCTCCACTGCAGGCGTCACGGCGCCCTAAGTGGAGCATTAGCAGCATCAAATTGGCAGTAGGGAGGAAATGAAATGCTCTTAACTCTCTTGTTTACTCATTTAGTCATACCTGTTCAAGAGTAAACAAGCTGAAGCTGCACATTGAGGAGATGGGGGAGCGGGGGGCAGAGGGGAAGGCATCAGCCTTGTTTACTGCTTCTGTTTCTTTTAGAGTGTCATCTCAAATTAATGAAATTGTTTATATTTATGATGTGTTTTTGTGCCTAAATTAGTAGGGGACAGGGTGTCTGGTTCCGTTTTGGTTCCGTTTTTTGGTGGCAGCAGAATCTGAATATGAATCATTTCATCGAGTATGGAACAGAACGGCGATTTCGTCACAATGCGGTTAATTTACATGAAGCGGGAACTTTGTGTCCCCAGCTGCCTCCGCCGACCTTTAACAGGCCCATAAATTCATCTGATGCTGGATTTATTGACACCCCTCCTCTACCTTGCATCTTTATTTGTCCTCTTTATAAGCAAAGACAGCAAAGAGTGCCTAAAAGGAGATTTCTCTTAAATAATTTCATTCAGCTGAAACTAAAAAAAATCCTGCCACTTGAGGAGTTCTGGGTAAAACGTTTTTACAGACAAAGAAGAGTTTTTTTTTTTATCTTAAATCCAAAATGTCGTTATATATATTCTGCACAGTTTTGTCATAATTACTTCGCTGAGGGTGCTGTTCTTTTCGAAAATGGCCTTTCTTTTCAGTCTGTACCCTCCACTTAACGATTATTTGATTACTAAATTAGTTGATAATTATTTCAATAATCAGTTCATCACGATTAATCCGATTAATTGTTTTAGCCATAATGTATATCTACATTTATCATCCAGATGGATTCTCTGTGTCCCAGGAGACATTACAAAGATTAAGTCATGTGATCAATATCAGTAGATAATACATCTGATAGGATATTCAATATTCAATACATAAAATATTTACTGATCTTGGGTCCAGAACTGCACAGCATTCTGGGAGATGTAGGCAGGGGGAAAGCTTCAGCTGCTCAACCTAAGCTAAGCAAGGTTGGTATCTTCAACTAACTCACTCACGTTTTAATTACCTAGCAACAATCTCTGGGGTAACAAACAATTTTAAGTTCCCCCCTCCCCCAACTTTGGTTACCTGGCAACAACCAGTTGAGGAAGTGGCGCAGCAGCAGTTTAAGGTTTCATCATTGTGCCTCATAAATGCTTAAAAGTAAAAATAAAAAACGGCGTGGCGTGATTAAAAAAGTGACCCCACCAGCATTTGAAAGCATTTCAAAAAGCTAATCAATAATTATTGATATTGACTGATCGTCCAGTCTTAATTAATGACTTGTCTGTGAACAACAAGTCACCATTTGAGTCACTTGAACTCAAATGTGACTCAAACTAAAAGATGTTTTAGCCTCCATCTCTGTCCACTGCATCCCTCAGCGGTTTCCTCTGTATGTCGTTTTACAGCAGATCATATTTACTTTACATGACAGCAGAGGGTTTTTTTTTGTTTTTGTTTATTTTTTTTGCCAACCGTGCACATGTGATGACAGTCAGCTTCGTGAGGCTAGAGTTGCCTTTTCTTTCATTTTGGTTTACAGTTCAAGCCTGTAGATACAATCTGAAATGGGGTGACGGGATTTTGTTGCATGGATTCTGCTCTGAGTTTACAAGAAATTATTTGTTTGAAGAAATTAAAACTGGCTGGCCACTACACACATACTGTCGCTTTTACTGCAGCCGTACAGTTGCCATGTATTATGAATGTGTCAAGAAGCAACATGGCTATAATTTTATAGCCAGTGACTCCTATTTCTTCCCCACTTTCCTGTAAAAATTTTATGTTAAAATTTTACTTTTCCACACATAAGCACAAAATCCCAACAAGTATTTTTGTCTAGTTTCTGGAGCAAATATCACAGTACACTTGAAATGATACAAAAGTAATTTACAATAACTTTTAGGCAAAACAGGAGCTTCTTTTAAGTCAATTATTCTTTCATACTGATTTAAAAAAGAAAACATTTTTTCACTTATAACAAGACATTTTCCCATGTTTTAAGTGAGACAATCTGTCAGTGAAACAAGTGCTTCTTAATTCTATATTAAGGAATAATTTACTTTAATATCATACTAGTATATCTTGCAGAAAAGTTAAGTTTCTGTCTTATTTCAAGTGTACTAACTAGACAGAACTAACACATTAATGGAACTAGACGGTTTCAAAAGCATAAATACAAAACATCACTACGACTTTGTTGAAGACGGACGGATGGATAGATGAACAGATGAACAAATGCATAGACAAAAAAATTGATTGGTTAATTGGATGGATCATTGCAACTTTTAAAGAACATTGCAAGACGGCAAAGTTTGAGATTGCATTTATTTTTCCACGCCGTATGTTGTTTCTCCAGTGATGAGCTAACACTAATTGTGCCACAACTTTAGGAGTGAGGGAGTTCAAAAAAGAGAAAGGCGGAGAAGAGGAGCTAACAGAGCCTCCTGCGGGATCCTGGATAAATATTTGCTGTGCATGTTGACCGAGTCTCCTGTCTGCAGACAGTCTGACAAACAACCCACTCACTCACTGCTGCATGCCAACACAGTCTGCATTGATATCGATGTGCACACACACACGCACACACACACACTGATCTGCCCCACTGTTTGGAAAGCAACATGCTGCCGAACTCGGGTTAAAGAGAATCATTGAGTTTCTCTGTAACGACGAGAAAAGAGCTCAATATTTCACCGGGTTAATATAACTGGACCACATTTCAAAGAAAGCAGCTAAAGCCTCGCTATTAATAATTACACACACACATCATGAGACCACAGCGTAAGCCGAGGGGCGTTGTACAAAAACACACGCCGGCTTCGGAACGCATGCAACGGGATCTCTAAACGCGCCGTCAGCAGCCTCGTGGCCGCTCAGAAGATCAAACGGCAGCAGGAGAACTGGTCGTCTGCTGCTGCGCCGGACTCCCTCACACGGAGTCAGCTCAGGTCAGCAGGCGACCGAGGAACAAATGTATTATTTAAAATCATCCCAAGAGGAAATGAAAGATCGAGGGTTTTTTTTGTTGTGAGGCTAAAATGTCAGTTTCTGTGCAGAAACAGGCAGATAACCCAGATTTGGCTGTTCGGTGACAGGTGCAACGCTGCCTCTCTTCTCTGTGAATCTTTTTACAAACCTGTCTTTCTGCATATTAAAAGATTACAGCTGCAACCGAAAATGCGCTAAAAGAGGCTAAAAATGCTCAAGAGAAGGCTTTTCAGTACACAGGGCGGTATTAAAACGTGCTGCTTTAGGAAGGTGTGGGCAACATGGACTTAGTTTTATCACAATTATTCATTGACAACGATAAGAATTATTGTTACAGAGCTATTCATTACTTAACTTTTAGGTAACTGTGTGGCTGTAACCGCATGGCACAGCAATCATACCCGAGTATTATCCTTGAAAATTATTCCCATTTGAAGTAAGCTTCTTCAAGACTCCACTTTCTTGAAGAAGTGTGATTTATATCGTGAAACTGCACATAGTAGCCACATTTAATCCTGTTTTTCTAGTGATTTATTAGTGAAATACAGCAGTGATGCTTCTCATGCGTTAAGTCCTTCACCCTCAGAACACTGTCCCCATGTTAGGGCATGGTAGTGGCAGCATCATACTGTGGGGATGCTTTTCTTTAGAAGGACAAATATCTAGAGAGGTTTTCCTGAACTCTAGCTCTCCTTCACGGTTTAGACGTCTTTTCTGAGGAAGGCACGCCACACTTTTCAGATTTTTTCGGGTTATTCCAGGACTAGCCAGGAATAACCCGGCTTCCACGTAAATTAATTTAATCTGCTACTTTTGCTTAAATATCCTCTGGCTTCAGGCTTCACATCATGTAGTATGAAGATTTCAACAAATCCAGAACTGTTTGTGTGGTTACCTAGAAAAAAAACATCATCATACATTCCAAGTTTCTTTTCCAGCACATAAACAGGCGCACTTTTATTTGATACTATGTAATTAAATGAATGAAACAATATTAAGCCGGTAGCCGTAAAAGTCTGCCTTCCTGCGTGCAGGTTTGAACGTGCAGGCAAATCAAAGGAGCTATGTTTGTGGTCGAATCTGTGAAGCTCTAAAACGTTGAAGCGTCTCTCCACCCTGACCGAGATGGAGCAACAGCTTCTTGTGTTTCGTGTCATTATCCGTGTCAGATCCGGGGCGATCCGATCTTCTGGGAGAGGCCTTGCTTAGAAGTGGAGACCCCACCTGCTCATCCGATCAGTCCGTATATCACCTCTCTCAACATGACGCCCTAACGAGTGTGTGTGTGTGTGTGTGTGGGAGGGGGAAGGGGGGGGTGTCCTAGTGGCAGAACTTGTGGAGCAACACCAACACAGACAAATCATCAGAGATTGCAATCAGCAGACAAAGAGCCATGTCAGTGTGCTGGTGGTATGTGAATGAGAGGGATCACATTTCCAAAAAAAACACTTCAGTCCCGTCCAGGAACACGCCGTGCTGTGGCAGCTTTCAATACAGTAGCCAGTTTGTGCAAGACAGAAAATACCGACTTCATATAGATCGTCTTCCGCTTGACTTTTGAAACTGCGAAGAAAATCCATGATGCAGCTGGCTGGAGAGATAAATGGAAATCTTTGTTGGCACTCAGGAAGCTATTGCGCTCTTATCGTTGGTATTTTGGTCAAAGGTCAAGATGCAGCTCTCTCTGAGTTTGTTCTTCCCGTTTCATAACAGATATTGTTTTGGGGCGGCGGAGTCTTCTACTGCAGCCGCGTAAGCAGCGGCTTGCAAGTTACTCATTTCCCGTGAACTTATTTGTATTTTGTCACACTAAAACCACAAATTGTAATTGTTTGCTTTAACCAGTTAAAATTTGAAAAGTGTGGTGTGTTCTTGTATTGGGCCTCCACTTTGCTGCTGTTTCAGCTGCAGGTCTGTTGGAGGTTTGTTTCCACCAGCTTCGCACATCCACAGACTGAGATTTACCCAGAATTGTTCAGTCAGGTTGGATGGTTCCAGTTTCAACATATATTCAACTTTGACTAGGCCTTCCCAATCCTGCTCTTGAGCCTGTTATTTGAATCCGGCATGCTGAAGTGGACTCGCATCTAAAACTTGCAGGACGCTGACCCTTAAGGCCCAGCTTTTAGACTTTTGATGTGAACCATTCTGCCACTGCGGCTGTATGTTTTGGGTTCCTGTAGAAAAGGTGAAGCTCTATTAAGTCTTTTGCAGCTTCTAACAGGTTTTGTTCCAGCGTCCATATTTTCCTCAACGCCAAAGAAAACACTTCCCACAGCATGATGCTTCCACCACCACCGTGATTTACTGTCCTGGTTTTCTGCCACAAATGCACATTAAATTACAAACTTAAATATTTAGGTGACGCCGAAAAGAACTGGATTTATGTTTGGTGGCGCTGAATACAATTGCACTCTACACTTTTCAGATCTCAAGTTTTCCAATCGACAATTATTAACTAGAGAGTCGGGCAGCAGCTGGTGATTATTCTAGTAATCAGTTATTCTATCAATTATTCTGACAATTAATTGGATAAAAAATTGGCACATTCTGCGGATATTTTATTTAACCACTTAAGTATTAGAAAAACAATATCATTTGCACATAAACAAATAATTCAATTCATTTTTTGAATAAGAAAATAAACTCTTTATTGCCTAAAATGCAGCAAGATAACATTAATTTACCTATTACAAATTGGATAGAAAATTTGTTTTTTTTTCAATATTACTATTGTCATTATTATCATTATTATTATTTTATTTTATTTTTTACAGATTTTGAATTTGAACCAGGTGAAGTAAAAATTATTCCACTCAAAGAGGTTCAGGTAGATAATTGTTACAGATAAAGTTTTTTTTCTTTGTGCAGAATGTGTATATATGTTGTGGATAGTTTTGGCTTCATTACCGTGTTGCTTTTTCAGCAAGTAGCTTTTCCTGAGTCTGTTTACACCAGTTGGTGACTAATTGATTACTAAATTAGTTGACGATTACTTCACTAACCATATAATCACGATTCATCACGATTAATTGATGAGTTCCACACATATGCGTTTTCTTCATGCTGCTGTATGTGCCGGGATCTTACAGGCTGTTTGTCCAGCTGGTTAAAGGACGGCTTGTTAAGAAAGACTCACTTCTACAACAACACTGAAATGTGGAGGAAATCATGGGAACGCTGGACGCAGTTTTCCTGCAAATACGCCTCTTTTGCTCCCTCAGCCCCTCCGACTCGGCTGCTCTGCCTATCCCTCTTCCTGACCCCACACATTCCTGCTCCTCTGTGTGCGGTAACACGCCCCTCGGGCTTTCCCGCTGTCATATTTGCAGCTTGATGACAACTACCTAAAGCCGCTGGTGCTTTCTGTTTTCACCCGATACATCGGCCTAATAAAAGGTAGAGCTAGAAATTACAATGAGCTCACCCCTCACAATTCCACCTCCTTTAATTCCAGCTATTCCTAATGATCCACCTACTAGGCTATATTACATGTAAGTGTACGTTGCACATTCACGCGTTCCTGGTTTGAAAGCTTGCTGCGGGCCTGATTGACAGCGGCAGAGTTAAAGACGGGACAGAGTGGGTGTGAAAGCGTAGTCAGAGCACATACCAGTCGCCTTTCAACACCCAGCAATCTGGTTTCCACTGCAGCTGGCGCGCAGCGATGTATAGAAACGCGCTGTGGACTGTAATGTGACAGGACATGTGCTGCGTTCATCAGCTTCCGCTTCGAGTGTTAAACGGTTGCTAAAAGCTGGCAGGTTTTGAAAATCGCTGCTCCTACATGCGGACTCCTGCTCTTTCTGCGGAGGTGTGCGGCCCCCCGGTGACGACTGATGCCGCTTTTGTCTTTTTCAAACAAGCTGTTCCTGTTGGTTCGGCAAACAATCAGAGGCCCATTGTCGTCCTGTTGGTTCTGTTTAGCTGAGCACTCGGTTTTCATTACCTGCTAAAAATACAGGTTAGCTAAGCACAAGCGTAAAGGATCCGAGCTGTTGCTGCCAAACTCTGTTGCTAGACTTTTTTTTGGGGGGGGGATAATAAACCAGAAGCCAGGATGTGATGCTGAACCTTTCTCTGATTATAGAATCGAGCATGATTTACTTTCCGAGTGCTCAGAAATGTCCTATTTTTGCAAAAATCCAGTTTAACAGTTTTCTCTGTTTATAATGTCAACATTAATTATTTACTTTTAATTTGTTGAATGTTCATAAATTGGACAGTCTAAACAAAAATGGCAACATAAGAGCAACTGGTTTTACGTTTTCTGTGTGTGGGGGGGGGGAAAGTCCATCCTTTTTCCGCTGTAGATCCAGGCAAGTTTAGGACGGGATCCGTTTCAAAACGTACTTTCATTTTGAAGAGTGGCTGAGAGAAACAAGCCACCACGGTAATCCTTATTTATACCCCAGATTAAAAGTTTCCAGATCATCAACTTTAAAACAGTGAAGCACGAATTGCCAAAACGCCTCACTTAGATGATTTTCAATTTTTGATCTTTATCAGCGCAGAATTCCTGCTCATGATGTAAAGATATTGGAATTTGATGCCTGGAAAAGGACAGGAAAATTGAAACGCGGAACAGGGAAAGAAATTACTTGTAATTGTTCTGCTGCCGCTCGCCAGGAGACTCTTGTAAAAGAGTTTTTATCCTGGTTAATAAAAAATAAATGTTGATGTCTGTGTCCGATTATCTATTTTCTTCTTTTCTGTCATTCTTTTTGTGTCCTTTTTTCCTCTCATGTCCTTTTCTTGTTTTTTGCGTTCTTCTTTTCCTTCATGTTTTTCCTCTCTTCCATTCTTCCCATTCTCATGTCCTTCCTTTGTTCCTTCTACTCTTTGTCCGTTGCCTCCTTGTCATTTTTCCTTCCCTCTGTCCTTCCATCATTGTGTCCTAACACCCTTGTTTCTGTCCTTCTTTGCATCCCACTTCCCTTTCTTGTTACCTTCCTTCCTATCCTTCCTTCTTCCCTTTTTCTTGTGCCCTTCTTCCCTTCCTAATTGAGAATCTCAGTAGGTTTTCAGAATTTGAGCCTTTCATACTTTAGCTTAGACAAAAATTCAAGTTATTTTGAACTGCCTTGCCTCAACCAGACACTCAATGTGGGAAAATTAAACAGTTTGAGCTGAGAGGTGACACAAGGAAGAGGATGATGAGTTTTTTATTTGCTGCGGGAATTAGAGAGACTGATCCACCTCTGGCAGTGACTCCACGCATTGTCAAACCATCAGCTGATGCAGCTGACGCCCTCCGTGAAGAAGCAATTTCCAAACCCCTTTGACTCGGGGAGACTTTCGGGTGGAGTGTCGTTTCAACCACTTCGTCATCCTCGAATCGGTCGGACCCAGATTCGCGACCGAGCAGCGACTACGGTCAGAGGGCAACAAAACACATCCCCCTGACTGACAGGCTTCCGGGCGTCTCTGGAAGAAATGAAATGAGGCGACACCGGAGTCGTCCCGCGGGTTGCCAGTTCTCTTCCTGCAGCTGTCTTCATGCTGGATCCCGGCTCAGGTTGCGCCTCTAATCCACTCACAGGAGAAACGAGTTAATGAAGTGAAGCATGCAGAGCTTTGCACAAGGATATGTGCCTCTTTGACTTTTTTCCACGTTGTGTCACGTTTCAACCGCAAATTGTTTTTTTTTTTTTTACTGGGTTCCTAAACGTGATAGACTTTAGCTAGACCATTCTGTCGCGTGATCAACTTCTAACTCCGTCCTTCTTCACATCAACTCTAACCAGCTTCTTTGTGCTGTCCTCCACCGCTGCTGCTACCACCATGTTTCACCATGGGGATGCTGTGGTGAAACATTCACTCTCCTTGAATGCATGACATTAGGGAAACATAATTACGAGATGCATACATTACATACATATTGCGAGATATAATTGCTGAACACAATGGACCCTTGATGTTTATGGGAATTCGAAGCAATACTTCAGACCTCCTCTATAAGTGTTCATACTTTAATAGTTCAAACATCAAATACAGGAAACCTTAATCTTAGCACTATTGCTAAAGCTAACATCAATAGTCTTCCTCATTTCTGTTCTTCGGGTTACAACCAATCAGGGTCATGGAAAATAAAATGCAGCTCCTGGATTGGCCAGTCAATGGCGTGTGAAGTAGCGTCATGCCTTGTTATGTTAGCTTCCAAAGCTGCTTTTTTGTAAAAATATATTTTGTTATGCTCTTCAGGAAGTCAGGAAGTGAAACACTTCACAGGAAAATCCACAAGCACTGAACTGCAAATGGGTGGAGCTGCTGCGTTGTGGCGATATGGATTATAATTCACCCTTCATTGTTTTCTTCCCTGACCCTGTTTAAGAAAAGCATCATACTGCCACCCTCATGGGAATGGTATGCTTAGGATGATTAGTTGTTTTAAAATCTTTGTAAAGATTTGTTTTACATCAGAGTACAGGATACGTGGTGCGGTACGTAGTGTTGGTTTCACCAGACCAGAGCGGCTACATCAGAAAGTTGATACTATCCCACACATGGTTTGTGGTTTAAAATGACATCGTACTTTGTGTCGGCCTATCGCGTAAAATCCCAATAAATTGTATTGAAGTTGTGGTTGTAATGTGAAAAAAATATGAGAAGGTTTAGGCGGTATTAATGCGCTTGGAAAGCTTTGTAATGACAGCTCTGGATGGTTTCAGAAGTGAAGTCGCTCACTTGGAAAACTTGCTGATTGGAGAGATTTTATTTCATCCCTAATCCTGTGATGATTCTGAAATCCTTCGTTGTGGATCACAGGTCATGGATGGCTTACCCCTGGACTTTGAGGGAGTCTGTATTTTTCACAAACAGGTCTCAGATTGCAGGTTGGAACCACACAATTTTCCGCCTGAATGGGAAGCACAAATCATCTTGGAGGTGAATTGCATCGTTTTCCATGCGAGGTTCGTAGAACTCGCCTTCATTCCCTCAGAAACGGCCCGGCTCGCAGCGATTCCCCTCATCGCTGGTGCTTACCTCCTTTTCCAATGATGGAGTGCGGTACCTCCGGTCTGCTCCTGTTTCTTTTCAGGCGAAATATAATTTTAGCCGACTGCAGTGACCAGCGGAAACAGTGACTCATTTCATGTTGCTCAGGGCTGCCCCGCGTCATGTGGGGAGCTGCAGCGGCAGGAAAATGACAGACTGACACGCTAGATTTACGACCAGAGAACTGGGTGGCTTTCAATTTTTAAAGCAGCCGTTCATCGGGACGTCTCACACACACACACACCCACCCAGACTTCCCTGATTACACACCCACACACAAGCGGAGCCAGAGGGCAGTAAAAGTGGCGAGACGAGGACTGTGGAGGCAGATAGTCTTGTCAAACGTCTTGATTTAAACAGTCTGGCTGCAGGAATAAGAGGAAGAGAAGCACGCGGGCATTGTGATATTGATTTGCCCACAGATGGTGAAACGATTCGAGGAAATGAAGGAGATCGATGTGCGAAGGGCCAGGGGAGAAAATAAGAAGCCGATATCTGATTAGTGGGGCCGGGGGAGGAAACGTTTAATTGTAGCAGTCACCAGCTTTTATTTTTTTATCCATTTGTATAAAGTCTTAATTGGGGAAAGGTCAATATTAGGCCTATGTTAGCCACAGCATTACGCTGCGATGTGAACAATAATCTTACAGATTTCTTCAATTTCTCTTGTCACACTTGAAAGTTTCGAAAAAATATATTCCAAAGATAACCTGAGTAAATACAGCAAACAGTTTTCAACCTGTTTTATTAAAAGTTGAAAAACGATTCCTCCGGAAATATCTGAAACGAACCACTTTTTTCATTTGCCTAATAAAACCCCCCTGCAGAATCAAGAAATAATTGAAACAGAAGCTGTCTGACAGCATGAAGTATGGCAAAAGATCTCAAAAAGCAGCACCTCATATCAAGATCTAGAGATCTAGAGATATTCAAGTAGGAAAAGCTTAAAAAAACAGTTGGGACTCTGTTGAGATCTATTATCCACACATGGAGAAAACATTCAATAGTTGTGATTCTTCCTAGGACAGGCCAAAATGACTCCAACATACACATTCAGAAGATTACAAAAGAAAAAAACATCTGAAGCAAAGATGCCGTCTATGGGAGAGTACACCACTCCTAACCGAGAGGAACATGTTTCCAGATGGCACCTTGATGATCCCCAAGATTTTTGTGGAAAATATTCAGTGGACTAAATAGACAAAAGTGTAACTTGTTACAGCCGGTGAAAAACTATCACTACCATGTTTGCCAATCATCAAACATGGTGGCGATAGTGTGATGGTCTGGGACTGGTAAAAAAAAAAAAATAATGTTTTTTTTTAGGGTGGCCTAGTCAAAGTTTGTTCAGAAATCTGAAAGAGGTGCTTTGGGATAACCTCAAACAAGTCATTGGTGTTTGAAAACCATCTTCTATATTAGAAGATGGTTTTTAGAACAGTTCATAAAAAAGAGTGAACCAAAATGCCTCCACAGTGATGTAATTATCACAAACACTTGATGACGGCTGTTGGAGCCAAGTTTGACACAGGCAGTGTTTAGGTTTGAGGCAATAACTTTTTTAATTTTTTAAAATTTTTTGCACAATTGAATTTGCTTTCATCTGATTTTAAAATCTCAGTAAAACCATTTAAACTACCTAAAAAGACAAAAACTCCATAAGGGGGTAAATGCTTTTTCGAGGCCCTGTAACGTCTCCCTCTTCGTGGCTTTATGCCGTCTCTTCGGGGTCCTCCAGTCTCATGGCTTGTTGTTGTTTCTGCTGAAGAGAGGGAGGCGATGTGCTCCGCTTCAGTCCGCCGGGGACCGGCAGGCCGGCTGGTGGCCACCGCCTGTGTCAAGGGTGGGGGTGGGGACTAAATATAGCACACTGCATGAAACTTGGGAGAGAAGGAGGGGTATAAATATAGAGTATCCTAGTGCAATTAGAGAGCCGAGCGCTGCTGGGAAATTTTAGGGAACTCTCTCTGAGCTGGGTCTCTTCAGTAACTTTATGATGTTGTTTAGATTGGCCAAAACAGACGGAGTTCCTTCACCGTGAGTCACTGTGTTTTGCAGAAAGTAGCCCAGTTTAGTCGTTTTTATATTGCTTTTAACCCTGTTTGCAATACAAACTACACAAGCAGCCACTCATTTTCTCCAAAATGGGACATTTTAAAACCGTAGCCGTTCACAGCAGCAATTACACTCAAAGACACGTCAATTTGAACATCAACGTGATCTTTAGGAGCTTGTCGCTCTTTTGTAAAATCTGTCAGACGGCATGATAACAGTTATAAGGCATTTTGCAAGAAAAACAATGACGGCATCAAATTAGGGAGCGGATCTGTCAGACGTGACAAAGACAGGACTCATACAGTCAGAATCTCATTTGGGATCCAGAAGGGAGGAGAGCCTTGAGGAAAAATACTGCAAGTAATAAAAAAGTTTGAGCAAAAACGTAAACAATTATACGTCCAATTCTCCTCAAATGCAGTTGTTAATGCTGCTGTGATAATCACACAATGCATGTTGGGAGGATGAGACACTGCTGTTTGCTGCTGTTTGTTTCACAGACACGTAAATGCTTGAAGTGTTTTTGTTTTTCATGTGTCTGCTTCACATTATCCCTAAAATTCAGGACGCAGCAATGGACTTTCTGTTTGGTTATTAGCAGGTTATGTACTAAACAAATTGACCAGAGAGGCTTTTTCTGTCTATTTTGTGTTGAGTAAAACTCTGATGAGGGTTAGGGACACATGCTTTGAAGCATGAATGGGGATAAACTTTTAATTTCTTCGTTTTCTTGCAACTCATATTTGTCTAGATTTATTGTGTGTCATCATTCCTATTTTGGCCAAATGTTCTAAAAAACAATCTACCTTGAAACAGAGGATCAGACCTCAAGCCAATGTATTAGTAACTTTCATTAAGTTAAAAAAAGCTTTGTGATTTTAAGTAGGAAAAAAATCCATTCAAAGCACACGTGCCATTGCTACTTAAATTATTTGTAATTTCTCCTAGGGTGCTATGCAGTGGCTTTGTCATCAATAACGAAGATTCCCTCACCTCGACATGCTGGATGCTTAACGTGACTGAAATGCCAGGGATAATGATCTGACTCTGTAGGAGCTCTTGTATGTTGCTTACAGAGCATTAAACTTTCAGCCCAACATAGTTAAGAAAAACAATTAGTGCTCAGTTTAAATTTTACATCATATGCAATTGGACGTTTCACAAATTGTGCTTCAATTCTCCTCAGTTTGACTCGTGTGAAATGCATTTTTAGACTCTCCATTTCACTGTGCTTCATGGAAGCCTTGAATGCATTTTCAAGTTCCAACATTGCTGTTTTTAGCCCAAGAGTACAAGTTGCAAGCCTGCTGGCACATAGAGAGTAATATCTGCAAAAATATTTTAGCGCTTTGAAGATCTGGCCAGGACATCCTCAGATGGCTTATTGTGTGTGAGACTGACAGATGGCTTCATGACACCATGTGATTGTTTTTTAGCCTCTGAACCGGGACTTTAATCCCATCAACGCTGCTGGGGATGACTGAAAGAAACGGAGCAAAAAGGACGTTCATGAAAGTCCCAAGGCTAAGTCCACTGCTGATTAAACAAAAAACAACAACAAAAAAAACCAACTTTAAATTATTGCTGCGGAAGACATTTTTGTGCATACCTGTGTGTGCGCTTCTGTGTCTTGCACCGCAGTCACGTCATCGCACGGCCTGAAAAACGCAGCATCCGATCTGAATGTCTGTTCCCTGCTGGCCGATAGTCAAAAGCTCACATTTGTGTGACTGCCTGTAGCAGTAGGTGTCCTCGATGTCTTCGTATCTGCTGTCCCCCTTTATCTCTCTTCCTGTCTGGGTCTCCTCTTTTTTCCTTTTTTTTTCTGCCTGTTTGACCGTCCTGTAAACTTCAGTCTTTCTTTCTGGGTCACTAAGTTCCAGAACCCGTAAGCAGACACTTATATCAAACGTTACCCATCGTAATAAACCTGATAAATTGTATCTTCTGAATATCCGTTTTATTGTTTGTTCCACATCTTACCCAATTGTGTTTCTTTATCTTCCTCTGCAGAGTGCTGATGTCAGCGAATCATCCTCGGAGAGACAATCTGGTATCACTCAAAGCGCTTCGATGCTCCACCTTTTCCTCCTGTGACAGCCAATCAGACGGACAGAGCTGTTGGATTGGACGCAACCCTGAAGCACTTTGACATGAACTGATGGAAGATGTCTTTTTTCTTTTTTCCCTCTTCGCTTTCATCCGATTGGTTGAGCAAACCTACAGGGATGTGTGCCAAATGATATTCTTAAAGAGTAATTCGCTGCTCTCATTTCATGAAGTGAAAGCCAATCAGAGGACGGTACAGAATGGAGAATAAAGTGGGTTTTTTGTGTGTTTTTTTTTTTGTTGAAATCTCTAATGACAAGAGTACAAATTTGGCTGAGTGATATGTTTAAAAAAAAAGAGAAAATATATAAAGTCACATAGCTGCTCAAAAAGTGCCTCATTTTCATATTGTAGCCATTTTAAAAGCTAAAGCTTTGGGTTTTGTTGTTTCATTCTCGACTTGATGTAATTACAGCTGATGGTGCTGATAGAGATCAGTAGCGTTTTTTTTAACCACCGGTGCGTTCATGTCATATAGGAACAATGCAAGACATTGGAAAGTTTGAGCGCTAACAACTGATTTTTATACACAAAATATTTAAAATTTCTCTAATCCGAAACAGTCATGTTTTTAGCAAATATGCCATCTAAAATTCCAGACAGAGAGCATTACATCTGCTTTGGTTTTAGTCTTTGTTGTGCCCTTTCCTCTATGAAAAAAAAGATATGTATGTATATTAAACTTTTTAAGCTGATAAGGAGTCACAGCTTGAGTTGAAAAAACTAATTAATGTGATCTGCACATTTCATAATTTTATTGAAATTAAATTTCCAAAGTAACTAAATGTTATTTACCTTTAAGTACATATCACCTGTGATATCTCATTAGTAATACCTAAAAAGACTCAGGGCTGTATTTTCATTTTATATATATATATATATATATATATGCTTAAT
>CAEGAE010066110.1:0-50030 GCA_903067095.1 Girardinus metallicus | reverse complement strand
ACACACACATGAAATACACACACATGAAACACACACACATGAAATACACACCAAAAACACACACATGAAATACACACACATGAAACACACACACATGAAATACACACCAAAAACACACACATGAAATACACACCAAACACACACACATGAAATACACACCAAACACACACACATGAAATACACACCAAACACACACATAAAATACACACCAAACACACACACATGAAATACACACCAAACACACACACATGAAATACACACATTGATACACACACACACACACATTTAACAGCTGTATAAATGTAACATTAAAGAAACGAGAATCGATCAGATGCAGAATAATAAAGTGATAAAATAACCTTTGACCTTTATGGGATGAGAACGATTTCAGGTTCGTGACCCTCAGAGGTTTTTCTTCCTCTGCATCGTTTTATTCTGTAGCTGAAGGTCAAAGGTCAGGTTAGGACACCAAGCTGGGGGTCAGATTCATCTTCAGTTAGTCCAGCTGGTGGTTCTGGTCCCAAACCGCTATGAAGGAACTGGATTTATGACCTGATCAGAACCAGAACCGGAACCGGTTCTGTCAAACAGTTTTTCTTCCTTCAGTCGTTTCATCCGTCAAAACAAAGAAGAGCAAACCCAGAAAGTTCTGAGTTTCCTGGATCTGGTTCCGGTCCAGCAGCTTCTGGACCGGAACCAGAACTCTGTCAGGATGATGAAGAACCTTCATCTCCAGATAAAAACCTTTTCTGGATCAGAACCGCAGAACCGAACCGTTTCCTGCTGCTTCATCTGTTTTCCTCTGGCGCCGACCCAAACGGCCGGAACTGAACCAGAACAATAAAATAATCATAAATCCAGTTAATAATAAATCCAAGAGTTAAGATTTCATCTGCAGCCGATTTATCAAGTCTGAAGTGTGTGTGTGTGTGTGTGTGAGGAAGCAGCTCTGGTTCCGACCCAGCAGAACCTGACTCCGGTCTCTGTTTCTCTGCAGCGGTTGGTGTCGGTCGGGTTGGACGCCAAGAACACGGTTTGTATCTGGGAGTGGAGGAAGGGGAAGATCCTGGCCTCAGCCAGCGGACACTCGGACCGGGTAGGAGCCGGTTCTGAAGGGTTCTGAAGGGTTCTGATGGGTTCTGACAGCTTCTTTGTCTGCAGATCTTTGATGTTTGCTGGGATCCGTTTCAGCAGAACCGTCTGGTGAGCTGCGGAGTCAAACACATCAAGGTGAGACGCTGACAGGTTCTGATCTCAGAGCTTAGCCCCGCCCCCAAAAAACATTTTAAAGATAAATCTCCAAAAATAGGCGGAGCCAAGAGACGGTGAGGGGCGTGGCCAAGTGTTGGGGGTCAGCAACTTCACCTGCAGTTACCACCGTCTGACCCAAAGAGGGCAGCACTGAGGCAGTTTCTGACCAAAAACTGCAGAACTAAAGAAATTTACATGAAAATGAGACATTATGACTCAGAAACATAAAAATAAAACCTTAAGAACAAATTTATGCAGTTTAAATACAAAAGAAGAAGCAAACTTCATGAAGTTCACTTTATATATTATAATTTAATATAAAAATTATGTATTGAATTATATTTAGTATATAATTTATATTACATATATTTCCACCTTTTGACACCCTAAGAAAAGCTGTCTTCAGTTAAACTTCCCACAATCCTTTGCTGCATCACTGTCACATGACCAACTCCAGACACAAACAGCAACAATATGGATATAAATATCAGTTATTAGTATCAGCCCAGTCTTATTATCGGGCCGATGGGGATGTTACTGCGTGTCTGTAGTTTAAAATGATTTGATAATCAAACCTTTAAGATCCTGTGAAGCTTCCTGAGCTTCTAGTCTGGCTGCTAGAACCAGCGGTTCTGTTTGTCCCGGTAGTTCTGGTCGCTCTGTGGGAACGCGCTGACGCCAAAGCGAGGGATCTTCGGGAAGACGGGCGACCTGCAGACCATCCTGTGTGTGGCGTCGGCTAAGGATGACGTCACGTACTCCGGCGCGCTCAACGGAGACGTGTACGTGTGGAAAGGCCTGACGCTGCTGAGGACGGTGCAGTCGGCCCACGGGGTGAGCTGCCCGTCACCATGGAGACGCAACTTTAGCCTTCAGAAACCTGCAGAGACAAAGAACTCCAGACGATTTATCTGTTTGAAACGTTATGCAGGATTTATTGTTAAAGATGTAGTTTTCCTGCCGGGATCTTCAGCCTGTTTTATATTAAACTCCGTAGTTTTCCTTCGGATTGTGTAGTTTTCCTGAATGTTTGGTTCCTCCTCCAGGCCGGGATCTTCAGCCTGTTTTCCTGTGAGGAAGGATTCGCCACCGGAGGCAGAGATGGCTGCATCCGGCTCTGGGACGTCGACTTCAAACCCGTCACCAAGATCGACCTGAGGGAGGCCGAGCAGGGATACAAGGGTAACTACAGGCCGATAAACTACAGGGAAACAAACTACAGGCAGATAAACTACAGGGAAACAAACTACAGGCAGATAACCTACAGGGAAACAAACTACAGGCAGATAACCTACAGGGAAACAAACTACAGGCAGGTAAACTACAGGGAAACAAACTACAGGCAGATAAACTACAGGGAAACAAACTACAGGCAGGTAAACTACAGGGAAACAAACTACAGGCAGATAAACTACAGGGAAACAAACTACAGGCAGGTAAACTACAGGGAAACAAACTACAGGCAGATAAACTACAGGGAAACAAACTACAGGCTGATAACCTACAGGGAAACAAACTACAGGCCGATAAACTACAGGCCGATAACCTACAGGGAAACAAACTACAGGCAGATAAACTACAGGGAAACAAACTACAGGCCGATAATCTACAGGGAAACAAACTACAGGCCGATAAACTACAGGGAAACAAACCACAGGCCGATAAACTACAGGGAAACAAACTACAGGCCGATAAACTACAGGGAAACAAACCACAGGCCGATAAACTACAGGGAAACAAACTACAGGCCGATAAACTACAGGGAAACAAACCACAGGCCGATAAACTACAGGGAAACAAACTACAGGCAGATAAACTACAGGCCCATAAACTACAGGGAAACAAACTACAGGCCGATAATCTACAGGGAAACAAACTACAGGCCGATAAACTACAGGGAAACAAACCACAGGCCGATAAACTACAGGGAAACAAACTACAGGCAGATAAACTACAGGCCCATAAACTACAGAGAAACAAACTACAGGCCGATAAACTACAGGGAAACAAACTACAGGGGAACAAACCACAGGCTGAACACTGCAGAGAAACAAACTACAGTCTGGAAACCAAACAAACTCCAGAGTTACAGGCTGTTTTCCTAGATGAAATGAGTCCCCACATCATAATGCTGCCTCTGCCGTTCTGAATTTCCTCCACGTCGTTTAGTTTTTATATCCAACTGATTATTTCACATAAACTCCTTCCTGACTGAGTTTGGACTCTGTAAACTCAGGTCTGAACTCGGTTCTGATCCGTGTTCCCTCCTCCTGCTCCAGGTCTGTCCATCCGGAGCGTCTGCTGGCGAGCCGACCGGATCCTGGCAGGAACTCAGGACAGCGAGATCTTTGAGGTGTTTCAGTAAAAATGTTTTATTCTGGTTCATTAAACCTAATGCAGCTCAGAGTCTAATGAACAAACTGTAGCCAAAAATTAAAGGTTCATGAAGATTAATATAGATTCTTTTTCTGTTCATGGAATATTTTTATGTTTTTACTCAAACAGCAGATTAGTTTGTTCTGCACCACAGAAACTAAGAGTAAAATCATCAGTAAATCATAAACACAGTTTTGGTTATAAAACTGATGCACAAACTTTGTTGTTTGACATTTTGCTAGCGGTTTGTTTGCACGTAGCAGCAGGTTCTGGTTTAGAGTTTATTAGTTTTCTCTGAACAGATTTATCAGCACAAAACGTTAAAACTTAAAGTTTCATGTTTACATCCAGTCCAGAGTTTCTGTTTCTGATATGTTCATGTGTTCATCTGGTGAGCAGGTGATGGTGCGAGAGCGCGACAAGCCGCTGCTCATCATGCAGGGTCACAGCGAGGGCGAACTCTGGGCTCTGGACGTTCATCCCAAAAAGCCTCTGGCTGTAACCGGCAGCGACGACCGATCTGTCAGGTGGGAGCCGGGAAACGATCTCATACTGGGAGCCGCCCAGTAACACCAGTACTGCACTGGGGGCAGAGTTAGAGTAGTTTTAATAGAAATATAATCTACTGTCCCTCAGTGGGTAAATTCAGGTTGACCAGCAGCAAAGTGACAAACAGATGAAGGTTCATCTAAGGTGAAAATATAAAAACTAAAGATAAGAAATGAGAGACTGCAAATTTACAAAACTAGAAAAAGTATTTCACACGTTTATTAAAAATAGTGTTTTACCAACTGAGCAAACTGAAAAAAGGATTTCAGTAAACAAACAACATCAGACTATTTACCAGAAATGAACAAACTGCAGAGACCAGCAGGAATGAAAATGCTTGTTGGGTTTTTTAGAAGCTGTTTGTGCTGTAAAGTCTAACAGCTGCTGGGAGGAAGGATCTGCGATAACGCTGCTTGGTGCACTCAGGATGCAGCAGCCTGACTCTGATCTGCAGGTTAGAATCGGCTTCATGCCTGGAGGAGGAACGATGTTCAACAGCGATGACAGTTTCCCAGACGCTGAGAGAATCTTAACTGTTGAACAAAAACACATCGTAACAAACCATCAGTTTCATTTCTGTTTAGAATAATTTACACAACAACCAGAGAGAATATAAAGTTCCTCCTGGTTCAGAACTTAGAAACTTCTAGAGCCGTGTAGGAACTCAGATTTCCTACGACCTTAAACGCCTCTTCTCCATGAGGTCAGATAGAAACTAAGCCACCTGTAAGAGTGACCATCAGACAGGAACCTGATCTACCAGAACATTTCTCTACAGAGAAACGTTCTAATAAAATGTAGTTTAACATCATCGACGTTCAGAGCAGCTTCTGGATCAGAACCTCAAACGGTTCCAGTTTAATTGTTAGCTGAAGCAAAACTTCAAACCGGAGGAACAACTTTGATCTGAAGACAGATCAGTAACGTTCAGCTGTTTGGGTTTAACCTGGGACAGTGGAGAACCCCAGAACCACATGGACCTGTGTGTGTGTGTGTGTGTGTGTCAGGTTGTGGAGCCTGGTGGACCACGCCCTCATCGCGCGCTGCAACATGGAGGAGGCGGTCCGCAGCGTGGCGTTCAGCGTGGACGGATCGCAGCTGGCTCTGGGGATGAAGGACGGATCCTTCACTGTGCTGAGAGTCAGGTGAGCCGGACCCCGACCCGGACTGGGCCCTCTGACCCGGACTGGGCTCTCCAACCCGGACCGGGCCCCTTGACCCGGACCGGACTCTCCAACCCGGACCGGACTCTCCGACCCAGACCGGGCCCTCTGACCCGGACCGGGCCCTCTGACACAAATTGAACCGTGATATTTATCCTGTGATGCTAACCGGATGCTAATGTTTGTCCTGTGATGCTATCCGGATGCTAATGTTTGTCCTGTGATGCTATCCGGATGCTAATGTTTACCCTGTGATGCTAACCGGATGCTAATGTTTGTCCTGTGATGCTAACCGGATGCTAATGTTTATTCTGTGATGCTATCCGGATGCTAATGTTTGTCCTGTGATGCTGACCGGATGCTAATGTTTACCCTGTGATGCTAACCGGATGCTAATGTTTGTCCTGTGATGCTAACCGGATGCTAATGTTTATTCTGTGATGCTATCCGGATGCTAATGTTTGTCCTGTGATGCTAACCGGATGCTAATGTTTGTCCTGTGATGCTAACTGGATGCTCCGCCCACTCAGGGATATGACGGAGGTCGTCCACATCAAGGACAGGAAGGAGGTGATCCATGAGATGAAGTTCTCTCCAGACGGAGCGTATCTGGCTGTCGGCTCCAACGACGGGCTGGTGGACGTTTACGCCGTCGCCCAGAGATACAAGAAGGTCAGGAAGCCTCAGCAGGAAGTGATGTGTGTGTGTCCAGAAATATAAAAACCAACCAGACAACTGTAAGAAGATTAAAATTCATCCAATCCAGTTTAATGTCCAGTTATGTTGTTCAGCTTTGGTAAAAAGTTTTCTACTGGAGGAAACGCAGCAGGTGTGGTTGAATCCCTGACTGGCAGCCATCTTTCCTCTGACTGGTTCCAGGTGGGAGAATGTAGTAAATCCACCAGTTTCATCACACACCTGGACTGGACCGTGGACGGGAAGATCCTGCAGAGCAACGATGGGGCAGGAGAACGCCTCTTCTACCGGATGCCCAGTGAGTCCGGACTGCACGAGGTTGAGAGAGTAAAGATTGGATCAGTCCGATTGATCTGACCAATCAGAACCAATCAGATCAATCAGAACCAATCAGATCAGAGTCTGGAGAGGTTGATCCATCCTTCTCTACTCCACCGATCAATCAGGTTCTGAGTCGTTTCTCAGCTTCCTGCCGATGAAAATCTGCCGTTTGTGTTTCTGTCTCTGGATCAATAACCATCATTGGTTGGTTATTGGTTGTTTCCATGACAACAGCAGCAGTTTGTCTGGTTTCCTTCCTCCTGCAGTGGGGAAACCCATCACCAACAGCGAGGAGGTGAAAGGTCAGCGCTGGGCCTCCTGGAGCAGCATCCTGGGGTCAGAGGTCAGCGGCATCTGGCCAAAATACTCGGACTCGACGGCCGTCAACGCGGTGGACGCCAACCTGTCAGCCGGCGTCCTGGTCTCCGGGGACGACCTGGGCCTGGTGAAGCTCTACCGCTTCCCCTGCCTGCGGAAAGGTGGGCAGCTCCGCCTGCGGCTGCAGCTCCGCCTGCGGCTGCGGCTGCGGCTGCGGCTGCGGCTGCGGCTGCGGCTGCGGCTGCGGCTGCGGCTTCGCTTCACTCTCAACAATCTGCCTCTCGTTTCCCTCCAAGGAGCCAAATTCAGGAAGTACATGGGCCACTCGGCGCACGTCACCAACGTCCGCTGGTCCAGCGACCTGCAGAGCGTCCTGACCACCGGCGGAGCCGACCACGCCCTCTTCCAGTGGAGGTTCCTGCCGGAGGACGGGGCGGGCGGAGGGACGGACAGGAACACAGCAGGTGGGACAGGAAGGACAAGTTACCTTATCACTAGTCACTTCCTTCAAAAACTAAAAACGTGTCCAGGAAGTTTTCAGATATTTTGTAATTTGGACGGATTTTACTTGGATTTATTCTCCCATCAGCTGATCTGATGTGAATCAGTTTGAATTCACATCTAATTCAAACCAGTTCAGTCATAAAAACGATGGAGACGTTCAGACAGTGTGTTACTTCTCTGTCGACTGGAACATGATGTCACTAAAACCTGCTAGGACCTGAGCACAGAGGTCAAAGGTGAACCCACACAGACAGAATCCGTGTCTCTTTGTTTGTCGCTCAGAGAGTCTCGGCGACTCCAACAGCGAGGAGTCGGACAGCGACGCCTCCGACGTCCCGGAGCTCGACTCGGACATCGAACAGGAAACGCAGATAAACTACGAGCGACAGGTGAGAATCTGACCCGACCCGACCTGATCCGACCCGACATGACCTGATCCGACATGACCCGACTCGACCTGACACGACCTGCAGAGGAAGTGCTGCTGCATGGATCCTGCAGCCCGACTCTGTTTGTGCTGCTGCAGCCTGACGCTGTTTGTGCTGCTGCAGCCCGACGCTGTTTGTGCTGCTGCAGCCCGACTCTGTTTGTGCTGCTGCAGCCTGATGCTGTTTGTGCTGCTGCAGCCTGACGCTGTTTGTGCTGCTGCAGGTCTATAAGGAGGATCTGCCTCAGCTGCAGCAGCAGAGCAGAGAGAAGAAGCAGCAGGTTGGATCCCTGAAGAGGCAGAGCGGACCGGACCAGGGCCTGCGCCTGCGGTTTGTTCACGGGTACGTCACCATGGAGACGGGCTGCAGTCTGACATCAGGATTATTAATCTGGATTAAATCCTGTTTCTGATCCACATCACAAACTCAGATCAAACATTCCTGTTAGAGAGAAAAACAGCAACGGTCTAGTCAAAGTTCAGCAGATTAAAAACCAGAGTAACATTGAAACGTCTGCAGCTTCATGACGTCTGGATTAAAAGTCCAGTAGAACCGATCGATTCTGCTGATCAATAGCATCAGATTATAATCCATCATTTTAATAAATCCGTCAGATTTTAAACACCAGATTTTATTCACTGAGTTCAGAAGATTAACAGAAACTGAACCAGAACCACCAGAACCAACCAGAACCAGCAGAACCAGTCAGAACCATTCAGAACCATTAGGACCATTAGAACCACCAGAACCAGCAGAACCATTAGGACCATTAGAACCATCAGAACCGGATCATATCTGAATCCATCCGTTTCCCTCATCCTGTGGATGAATGTCTCTGGACCAACCTGCTCGGTTCTGCTGTAGATCTGCTGCTGGGTTCTGGACCCAGGTTCTGCTGAAGACCCGGTTTGGGCCCAGATTCATCTGCTGGACTCTAGAAAAGCTGCACCAACAGTAAACATAAACCTCCTGGTTTAAAGTCTGAGGTTTAAAACTAAACATTATGGGATGGTTTGGATCAATGCAGATAAAATGGCCTAGTCAAAGTCCAGACTTGAATCCATCTCAGAATGTCAAGATCAAGACCAGCCCATATCATCATACCTCCACTCCGTGCTCGTGTTTGTTTTTCGCTCAACATCTGAGTTCAGCTTCATCCAGACTGGAGTCCGGCGGCCATCTTGGATTTAAAGAAAAGAGTTTTTCACAACCTTCCTGCTGTGTGTGACCTCTGCGCTGTGTGACCTTCCTGCTGTGTGTGTGTCCAGTTACCGTGGTTACGACTGCAGGAACAACCTGTTCTACGCCCAGAGCGGTGAGGTGGTGTACCATGTGGCCGCGGTGGGCGTGGTTTACAACCGGCAGCTGCACAGCCAGCGGTTCTACCTCGGCCACGACGACGACATCCTGAGCCTCAGCATTCACCCGCTGAAGGACTACGCTGCTACGGGACAGGTGGACAGAGAGACACAGAGAGACAGAGAGAGAGAGAGAGACAGTGAGACACACAGAGACAGAGAGAGACAGACACAGAGAGAGAGAGAGAGAGACAGAAACAGAGAGACAGAGAGACACAGAGACAGAGAGACACACAGAGACAGAGAGAGACACAGAGACAGAGAGACGGAGAGAGACAGAGACCCAGAGACATGGAGACTCGGCTTCCAGTCTTCCTGATGTCGTTTCTTTCTGCTGCTTCGTCCTTCTGGCCGTTAGTTTCAGTTTCAGCTGTAATTCATCTGCTGGTTTAAGTGATTTTTCTCTTAAGTCTTTAGAATCAAAGTTTTACATTTTTCTGAATTAAATATCATCATCATGTAAACTAGACATGAAGGCAGTAAGTTTCTCTGTCAGGTCGGCAGGATGAGGGACTGTAAACCCGACCGTCTGTCTGCAGGTGGGCAGAGACCCGGCCGTCCACGTCTGGGACGTCCAGACCCTGAAGTGTCTGTCCCTGCTGAGGGGTCAGCACCAGAGGGGCGTCTGCGCTCTCGACTTCTCGGGTAAAAATGAAAGTTTTATTATTAAAACTCAGCAGAACTGATCTGATCTGTCTCTGAAAGCTTTTACAACTTTTCATTTAGAAATAATTCACGTTTCTGTCCTGCTGTCAGTAAAGTTTCTCTTCCTTCGACAGGAATCGTGCAGTTAAAACACGTTTTGTTTTATTTCTGGTCGTTAATATTTCTTTAATCTTTACGGTTTATGTGAAACAGCCGCAGCTGGATGTCTCAGTTCTGTGTTGGAGGTAAATCAATGAAACCATCTGAGACTTTTAGTTGTTCTTCATGTTGGGAAAGCAGATTATTTTCCAACTGTCAGAGATCTGGGCTGACCTGAAGCTGCTGTGACCTCTGACCCTCGGCCTCCTCCAGATGATCCGTTCTCCGTTTGTCCCTCCAGCCGATGGGAAGACTCTGGTTTCTGTTGGAGTCGATGACGAACATTCGATCGTAGTTTGGGACTGGAAACGAGGAGAGAAACTGGCGACAGCTCGGTACGAAAAACCAGACAAAATGTAAAAAACTGAGAAACTGCTGGAAACCAGACAAAATGTAAAATAAACGGCAGAAGCAGGATTAAAGTCTGAAACATGTCTTTAGTTCTGCTAATGGATCTAACACTCGGATAAATGTTTAAACAATTCTGCTCTTGATTATAAATAACTCTAAATGTGTTTTATACAGATATAAAAGTGACCTTTTTCTGAAACAGTTATTTATAAATCTGGTTTTTATTTTTAGAGAAAGCTCGTGTATTTTAGGCAGCATCTATTTTTATATTTCTATCTGTTTCTGTCATCAAATCAAACATCATCTTGATCAGTTCTGACCCAAACTGTCTGGTTCTGGTTCGGTTCTGACCCAGGAAGACGACAGAACCTCTGATTTAATCTGAGGAGACAGAAATAAAAGACATTAGAGACAGAGGACGTGTGGACGTGTCCTGACTGTCCGTCTGTTTCAGGGGACAGAAGGACAAAATCTTCGTGGTGAAATGTAACCCAGTGATGATGGACAGACTGGTGACAGTGGGAATCAAACACATCCGGTTCTGGCAGCATGCAGGTAGCACACACACACACACACACACACACACACATGTTTGCGCGGCTATCTTTGTGGGGACTTTCCATTGACTTCCATTCATTTCTACAGCCTAAACCTTACCCTCACCCGAACCATTACATACCTAACCCTAACCAAAACTCAATTCACACTTTAGTCCTTTATCTGACCCCTGACCCAAAAACAGCGTTTCCCCTTGTGGGGACTAGGCTTCAGTCCCCACAAGGAGCAGTTGGTCCCCACAACGTTGTATATGTCAGGAAAATCGTCCCCACAAGGCATTACAAACAAACACACACACACACACACACACACATTGAGCAGATCTGCTTATTTTTTCTAAGGTTCCAGTTTAATAAAAGTTTTTTTTATTAAATTAACGTTAGAACCAGATTTTTGCCCAAACATGAAACTTTTTAACATGCAGTTAAAACTTTTTCGCCTCATTTACCAGAAACATAAAAAACCTTCTATGATCCTAAAAATGAACCAAAGTAAAACCGTAGTTATTTCAGAGAAACTTGAGGAATCCTCTGAGCTTCATGATGATGGAAACTTCAGGATCTCAGTGTTGGGAGGTTTAGTGTTTCCACTCAGAATCGGTTCCATCGGTTCCAGCTCAGATGGTTTATCTTGTTCAGATTTTTAGCTGATTTCTGCAGGAACTAAATAAAAATTATATGTCAGTCCAGAGCTGGAGAGAATCTGCTCCGTGTTTTACTGACATTAATTAATGTGATTTAGCAGAAGTTTTATGTTCTGTTTCTCCCGAATCTGCAGCCGTTTAGATGCTAAATGAAGGATTAAAACTCAAACTTTCTCTCTTCTATTTGATTCTATTCGAATCTCATTAACACAGAGTAACTTTGTGTTGCTCAGTTTTTCTGTACTGCAGATTTTTCATCATCTGATTACAGCACATAAAAAGATTAACACTTCAAAAACATTAAGTTTTAATCATAGTGGAATTGGGCTTAAATGTGAGTCAAATCTGCTCTGATTCCAATAAAATGATCAACAATAAATATTATTTTAACTTCTCCTTTCTGTTGATGTTTTCATAATTTTCTCTTAAACCAACTTCTCTGTAGAAACCTTAATTTCTCCCTCCTGCTCTTCCTGCTCCGTCCTCCAGGGGGCGGCCTGACCTTCAGGCGCGGTGCGTTCAGGAGCGTGGGTCGTCCAGAGACCATGATGTCGGTGTGTTACGGCCGCGGCGAGGCGCTGGTTTTCTCCGGCGCCACCAACGGAGACGTTTACATCTGGAAGGAACCGATCCTGCTGAAGACGGTGAAGGCTCACGAGGGGCCGGTGTTCGCCATGTTCTCCCTGGACAAGGTGAGGGAGGGATGAGGGGAAGGAGGGAGGGATCCGTTGGAGGTTTGTCGGTCCGTTTGGAGGTTTGTCGATCCGTTTGGAGGTTTGTTGATCCGTTTGGAGGTTTGTCGATCCGTTGGAGGTTTGTCGATCCGTTTGGAGGTTTGTGGATCCGTTTGGAGGTTTGTCGATCTGTTTGGAGTTTTGTCGATCCGTTTGGAGGTTTGTCGATCCGTTTGGAGGTTTATTGATCCGTTCCTCCTCCTGCTGCTTTTCTCTCCTCTGGATGAAACCTGCCGATTCTCTTCTGGTTTCAGGGTTTTGTGACGGGAGGGAAAGACGGAGTGGTGGAGCTGTGGGACGACATGTTCGACCGCTGCCTGAAGACGTACGCCATCAAGAGGACGGCTCTGTCCCCGGGGTCAAAAGGTGAAGGACAGACGGATCTAAACCTCTCTGAATACTGAAATGAAATCTTTGTTTCAAACAAGTAAAATGCCAGAGAAAAAATAAAGTCATTCAGTGAAATACTAAAAATATTTCATAATATTTCATGTCAGCAGCTGAACACTGCCCCCATGTGGGCATGTGGCGACATGTCAACATGTTTACATCTGATACAGAAACATTAAATGTTTCCAGAGAATAAAAAATGTTTTCCTGCTGTTTGAATGTTCTGGGTTCTGATCCGGTCCAGGAGGCCGGTTCTCCATTATCCCAGCGTTTGCTCCAGTAACCAGTCTGAACTGGTTTGTGTGTGACCAGGCCTTCTGCTGGAGGACAACCCGTCCATCAGAGCCATCACTCTGGGTCACGGACACATCCTGGTCGGCACCAAGAACGGAGAGGTTCTGGAGATCGACAAGACCGGACCCATGACCCTGCTGGTGCAGGTGGGACAGCCGGGAGTCAGAACTAACTGGTTCTGACTGGTTCCAGTCAGAGACAGTTAGAACCAGTTAGAACCAGTCAGAACCGGTCATAACCAGTTCCAACCAGGCAGAACCAGTTAGAACCAGTCAGAACTGGTCAGAACCATGGACCCGCTGCGCTCTAATATAATCAAAGCTAAAGAGCCATTTCTGACCCAAACTCCAGAAAAATTTAAACGAACCTCTGGAGACCGGCTCCAGGTCCGGCTCCGGGACCGGCTCCAGGTCCGGCTCCAGGACCGGCTCCAGGACCGGCTCCAGGACCGGCTCCGGGACCGGCTCCAGGTCCGGTTGAGGTCCGGTCCGGACCAGCCGGTGATAAATGTTGGTTTTTCCTGAATGACTGAAATCTCTGATAAACATAAACTCCATATTTCTTCTGGTTTGGAGACATTTTATTTTTTAGATGTTTCAGATTTTAGTGTTTTCAGTAAAACAAACTTTAAATGAGGAATCAGGAAATTTAGTTCATTAAAACAGGAAGTGGCTCTGATCGTCTGTCTGCTCCAATGATGTTTGTTTTATGACAAGCTGGCTGGTCGTCATCGTCCAGACGAGTGTTTGTGTCACTTTGTGATAACTGGTCGGTCGGGTCCAGACGAGTCTTTGTGGGGGTGCAGGGTCACATGGAGGGGGAGGTCTGGGGTCTGGCCGCCCATCCGCTGCTTCCTGTCTGCGTCACCGTCAGCGACGACAAAACGCTCCGACTGTGGGAGACGTCGGCCAACCACCGCATGGTGGCGGTCCGCAAGCTGAAGAGAGGTCAGAACCGGAACCGGAGGTTCTGTTGGTCCCAGGCTGTTTCCGGACCAGAACCGAGCCGTGGGTCCAACCTGCTGTGGTTCTGCTGCAGGCGGCCGCTGCTGCTCCTTCTCCCCTGACGGCAAAGCGCTGGCGGTGGGACTGAGCGACGGCGCCGTCCTGGTGGTGAACGCCGACACGCTGGAGGACCTGCTGAGCTTCCACCACCGCCGAGACGCCATCTCTGACGTCCGCTTCAGCCCAGGTACCGACCCAGACCCGGTTCGGCCCAGGTACCGACCCAGACCCGGTTCAGATGACTTCAGAGGAAGTGTGAAATGTTTGCTCTTCCTGTCTCGGCTCTCAGATCCAGGTAAATACCTGGCCGTGGCGTCTCATGACAGCTTCGTTGACATCTACCACGTGTTGAGCACCAAGCGGGTCGGGATCTGCAAGGGGGCGTCCAGCTACATCACACACATCGACTGGGACGCCAGAGGTAAACCGGTTCCTGCTGGAGGACAAAACCGGTCGCTGTGGATCTAAAACTGGATCTGAGACGTTAGAAACAACAAGCTGGGTTAAATAAAGTCAGAAGAAATTATTTCTTTTGACTCATGTTCAATATTTAGTTTTATAACTTCCTTCAGAAACTTTAAATCTTCAGTTTAGAATCACTAAGTTGTGTTTAAAGGTTTATTCTCAGTTTTGTCTGGGCTAACTCTTGGTTCTTCCAGTTTTCCGGGTCCACATTCTAACTTCCTTCCTGCCAGCCAATCAGCTTCCTTTCCTGTAGCCATGGAGACGTCTTGTCATTTCTTTTTTTTTTTTTTTTTTTTCCAAAATATTTTTATTAGCATTTTCTTCCATACAGACATACAAAAAAAACAAACAAACAAGACATGAAAAAAAATAAATAAATAAGCATACATTGCAATCCCTCCCCCAGCACAAAAAACAAATAAATAATTCAATTTACATGTCACAGTGTTCAACAAGGTGTAGGAAGGGAAACCAAATATCTTTAAAGTCTTCAAGCTTTCCTTTTGTTATATAAGTCAGTTTTTCCATTGCCAGGTTAGTGCTCAGTAGTTTGATCCATTCGTTTATCTTTGGCCTTTCTGTGTTCTTCCATTTCAGAGCAATCAAATGTTTAGCCTGCAAAAGGCAAAAATTTACAAGTTTCTTTCTCTTTGTAGGTCCTTTATATCCAACTGGAATTGATTCGACAGATTAGTTAGGGTAGGAGAAATATATCCTAAATGCATCTATGTTGCGCTCGGTATGCGCAAATTACGCCGTACTATCATATTTACTCAAATTGTTTGCAGCAACTGAAGGTCATTTTTGGAATAAAAGCTGCTCTGCTCAGCCAAGACTCTGCAGTCTGTACAATGTGCTGACAGTCTGCCGTTCTGCTGCCAGCATGGGGAGCTCTGGATCAGTTTCCCATAGTTCAGTCGGTCCTTTAGTAAAACACTGTGTAAGGATTTTATCAAATGGTCAGCAGCGTTCCTGGGCTTCATGCAGGCTACATACAAGCCACAAATATTCAGCCCCTCTAACACAAGGTTCTGTGGTGACAAGAAATCGGAAGCTTTGTTTCCAGCTACAGGATCAGTTCTGGAATAGGTCTAGCTGGATATCTGAGAACTCTGATTTTCAGAAGTAGCTAAGAAATGGAGTTCGCAGAAACAGACCTACTCAGTTAACAAATGAATTCATTAACACACCTGTTTTTAAGCATTTCAGTCATTCCAAAACCAGTTTTGATGTGTTTTTTGGGATCATTTTCTGATCTGAAATCTCCAATGGAAGGACACTGTTTAGGATGTGTAGGAACCATCGGGATTCAAGTATGTTATAAGCTGGAAAATCGAAGAGATGTCAAAAGTAAGAGAAGTTTAATGTCAACATGGACTGAGAGGGCGCTGATCGAAAAACTTTCACCCGTTCTAAAATTGACACCTTCAATCCTGGCTGTAATTTGCAGCTGCTCATATAGACAAGCACGTTCCTCAGATAAATGATCTCCCATCCTTTTGCTCCTTTTTTAGGAAAGAAGTGGCCACTTTGCTTGATACATCTTGTGACAAAAATGGAGGAAATTTACTATTTACATTTGATCAATGTTCTTCTGTCACTTTTGATGTGTTTTACTTTGTTGTATGAGGCTGAAGGACATCCGTCGGACTCGTCTCATTCCAATCCAGTTTTTTTCCTAGCTTAAAGGCTGGGAAAAAAAAAAAAAACTAGCCTTTACTAGCACAAAGGCTGCTTGAACAAACTCAGACGAGCTGGTCGTATGACATTTCAGTTTGTTCTGTGCTTCTGAGTTAATTTGGTTCAGCGCTTGTTGAGTTAAATAACACTGAATAGAGTGATATATCAGTGTGTTTCAGTGAGTTTTGGTGCTTTGTAGTTTGTCATTGTTGCTGCCGGACATTTTCACGCCAGGTCAAAAGTCATGAAACGTTCATTTTTGTACATGAAGAGGTCAGTGTAAAATATTGTGCTGCAGGTTTTTTGTGGGTACACACACTACCTACTCAGATCTGAATAGGATTATGTATACTCTGTGTGTGTGTCTGTGTGTAAATGTTTTATAGGTTATGATATAAAACTGTGATATTGTGTATGTGAAGTTTATTTACGGGATCTGACAATTAGCTTGCAATGTTGTCTTTATTCAATTTTTTTATATGATTTTTTTGTTTGTTTTGCTTTCTTCCTTTGTCTCACTTCTCTGTTTTTTTTGTTTTGTGTTTTACTTTATTAGGTCATCCGTCTGGCAGTGGGTCAAACAATGAAAATCAGCCTCGGCTGCTTCCATTTGTGCTGCTCAAAATGTTCTTTAATGTACGCTGTCCCTCTTAGGCAAATAAATAAATACAAATACAAAGTACGTGAGATCCTTTGACAACTGTTCCACGCTCTCTTGCAGGAGTAGTCCTAACACTTCAGATCAGTTTGATAGTAGCAGTTAACACTGTTAACCAGGAACCACCCGTCCACCCGTCGGGAGACCTCCCCAACCTCCCGATGGCCAGCCCACCCCTGAGCGATTTGCTGGTTGTATTGATAGAGTGATCTGTGCTTATAACCACAAAAGCATGTGGTTGTTTTTGTTGTTATGCTGACAAGATGTCCATGATGTGCCATTCCACCTGATGGCAGCGGGGGTGGGGGTCCAACCCCTGTCACCCAGACCGCAGGCCGGGAATAGAAATTAGATGGATTTTATTTTAATCTCTTCTATTTTTAGCATTTCAGAATCAGGCCCAGCATGGCTCAGGTGTCTCATATGCCGTTCTGACCCAGATGGGTCAACCGTCATCACCTCCGGCTTCCTTGTTTTCTGTGATGTTAACATCTCCAGTAAACTGACAGCAGTTCAGGCCTCCTGAGCATCTTTAAAGAAGTTTATCGTGGTAAATAACTAACATGGCTTTGACTTGAGGGAAACAAAGTATGAGATGGGTAACTGATCAATAAGCAGATATTTGCAGAGGTGAAGACCACTTGTCATGGTACTGTGGTTGCTTGACGCTTGTAAATAAAGGTCATAATCCTTTTTTAATTGTATCTGTACAAATGTGTAATTTAGCTCTCAATGATTTTGTAGAAAGCTTTCAAGTTACAACATTAAGAAAAATGCTTGCTAATCATGTATATTTTAAATTGTCTGCTTTTATGCACAGATCTACTGAATTAAAGAGTTGCTGTAGTTCGTTCAGTTATTAGCATTTTCTTGATTAGCTGAAAGATAGAGCTGCACAATACTCAGTTTATTGCTGTTAACGAGTCATTTGTGCATTTTGTTAGACGACGGATATTTATTTTCTGCAAAACCATTACCAAAAGATCAAGGGTCTCTCATTAAGACAATGAATATGTCTGACTGTTGGCCATAATACATATGGATAGGCCATTAGAAGCCTGTGCAGTTTCATCTAAAATTGATTGGGGTCAAAGGCTTTGGGATTTTCTTTCAGAAGATCAGGACTTAAACCTCCGTCTGAACAGCTGTGTCAGGAATTAAAGAGCCCTGAAACGTTTTCAGTGAGCTCACCTCTTTGTGCTGTAAAATGGCTCTTTGTGCTGTAAAATGGCTCATATCCACATTTATTGACAGTGAAAGATATGCTGTTTTGCAAAAGCAAGTTCAAGTACATTTGACCTTCAGCGACATCTTTTTTTTTTTTTTTTAAGTTGCAGGGGTTAACATGATATTTAAGTATTTTGTCCACTGGAGCTCCCGTACCTGTTTTTACCTGGATAGGGTTGAGCCATGACAAAAACAAACAAACAAAAAAGAAACTCAGTAAAACACCCAAAAAAATCCCTAATAAAAATGTAAAGATTAATGCAATTTGTGTTAAATTATCTTCTGTACATTTTGTTAGCACAAGTTGGCACGAAGCATAAGGACACGGCTAGTTACAGCGTAGAGTCACATTAGAAACATGAAGAAGAAGCTAGCTAGCCAAGCACGCCTGCTAAGTCTTGAATATTTAATTAAATCAACAGAAGCAAGGCAAGAGTTTATTGACGGTTTGTTGCTATGTGTGCAGAATCAGATACTCATTTAGGAAGAAAAAAAAAAAAAGTTTCACTTTTGGTTAAGCTCTGCCGAAACGTGAGAGCTAAACACAAACAAACTGACAGCCATGCTCTTCAGCAGAGACGTTTGACAGATGGAAGGAGCAGAAATGAACAAAGATCCTGATCGCTATGAAAGTGTGTGCACAGGCTCTTATTGTGTGCTTCTTTATAAGACATTTGACTGCTGAGTAAAACTCTAGTGCATTTCTAAAGAGGAAATTTTCTTTTTCAAATGTGAAGAACAAAAGGTTCTTTGTTTTGGACATAATGTCTTAGTTGTTTCAAAAATCAAGTGTAAATACTTTTAAATACTTTGTAAACACATTCATCTTTTTTGAAACTTTTGATTTGTTGGCTTATTTTCATTTACCCCATTGGAGCACTTTTAGGGTTAATATATATGGATAGAACAGAAAAGTTAGAATTCACAAAAATAAAAACGGAAAACGGAGAATTTGGGGGGGACGAAAATGTCTTCACCGACCTTACGTTGTGCACCAGTGCGCAGGCAGGTTGGAACAAACTGTTCAAATCATGAAACGAAAAATTGCATCGGTGTGGCGCTACACAAACCGCTCATGTTTAACATTATAAAAATTAGTATTAAAATATTTATTCACTTGCTTCAGAAATGCATCAATTTGAACATAATAAAATTGAGTTTCAGCTGCTGTCTTTGCAGTGATGCACCTGGCTTTCCTCCTTAGCTGCTGAATGAGACAGAGAACAGGCGCAAGGGAAGGGTGCAGCAGAGTATATGTAGTTCTGGTTTAATATCCAAACACTGCATGAGATGTCTGGATAGGCACCAAGAAGCTTCAGGTGGATTATTGGACAATGGACCAGTGATTGATTGACAATCGAAAAAGACAAAATTATCAGTTTGAGCCAATGAGAGCCAGCAGCGTCTAAATGCACTTTTCTGCTGACTAAACGGTAAAACCAAGTATTTTTCCCAGAAAAAAACATCTCACCTCACCTTAAATGCTAATTCTGATAAAAGTCTTACCCAGTCTTTCTTTTAAGTGATGAAATAAATGACTCCAGGCCAGGCTGGTTTAGAAAGAAATAATAAATACATAAATTTAAGTGAGCCAATCTTTTAAAGGTTTATTTTATTATTATTTTTTTATGAGGAACAAGCTCACAACATTCGGATTTCTTCAAACATTTGTAAATCCCATCCCCCCTGGGGAGAACTGTGAGCCTTTGAACATCCAGCCAGGTCACATGACAGACAGTCGAGCTATTAAGTTAATCTGAATGCGCCCGCAGATTAGAGTACATTAGATTAGATTAATTAGATTAGATCAGATTAATTAGATTACATTAGTTTAGATTTAGATGATCAGATTAATTAGATTAGGTTAGGTTAGGTTAAATTAAATCAAACAAATAACACTCATGGTCTGAAAAAGAGCTTGCAAGTTGTGCAAATTTGAAAATAGGCTTGTTTTCTATAAATCATCCAGGAATAACGTGGAGGAACGGCTCAATGGAGGCGAGTCGGACACCAAATCACAGATAAAAGCGGTTTTGGGAGTTGAGCTTCGTCTGAACAGCTGTTAATGTTAAAATATTCGTTCTCTGTGTTCATTTATTGTTTGCAGTCACCCTCTGCCTGCGACATTCAATTTCAATTTGACACAGACCAAATGCTAACTCGTAACTGAAAATAGATCTATCTTTAATAACAATAGCATATTTCTGTTGACAGATGGGACAGCAGACAAAACCTCCACGTTTTCACCTTGACCTCAGTTTCGTTCGAAACATAAACAAGGACTGTAGAAGACGTTGGCTAGGAGTAAGGCGTTTGTACGTCAGGCGCTGTTCCTTTGTCTACTCCCTCCAGTCCCCGCATCGTGCTGAATGTCACAGCTTCATAAGGCTGCTCATAGAATAATCCATTCACCACGGGGATTAAAATCTGACAGCTCTGCGCGCGCTTGTGTAGTATAGCTCTCTGACCTCTGAGCCACTACTTGGGAGAGAATTTTCCAGCAGATGAAACAAAGATAGCAAAGTTTAGAAATCAGGCAGCCTATGCGGTCTGACGAAGACACTGCGCAGTGCGGAAGGGATGGTTTATGGCAAGCTGTTTTTATTCTCGTTTCCACTTCTTCTTTTCCTCCCTGCTGCTCCCAGAGGGGCGATCAGAGGACGCTAATCTGGTCTCATCCTTCGGCTTCTCCGTGATCTATACCCAGAGAATGAAAATGAAGAAGGATGCGTTTCCCCCTCCACCCCTCCTCCCTCCCGACTACAATGAGATTACGCGATGACTGAAAAGGAGGCATGACGACGGTAAAAATGAGAACAGGTTCATAAATTCACCTCCTGCCAAGTTCTCTTTGATTTGGAAATTGGGACAGGAGAACTTCTTCACTCTCTCAAGTTTTTTATTTATTTTTTTTACACCAAGTGCTGAATAAAGCTTTCCCTTTTCTTTTTAGTCGTGCAGTTGTGGCTTGACATATTTATACGCATCGAGTTTGACATTCAATTAAGCTCAGACAGAAAAGTCAGCACACGTGTCATGATCAGCTCCCTCAAATGAAAGCGAACTGGCTCATCGCTTCAGCCGGTATCAGTAACAAGAAACATCAAAGCTAATTTGCATGCGGTGTGCTGATGAAGATGATGCTTTGAGTCATCAGTCGTCATGAAAAAGGCCTCACACAACTGCGCGCGATCTAACATTTTCTGTGGAGAGTTCAGGATTTTCCCAAACATTGCATTTTATCAAAATGTGTTTTTTCAACGTAAACATGTCAATTTTGAAAAGAAAAAACTCACGTTTTTTTTGATAAACAGTTTATATTCTAGGATGAGGTGATTCTTCGGTCGTATTGAAATAGGTGTATTTTGTAGAACTGAATGGATCATGTGACCAACAGCTGGATGTTACTACTGGCGAAAAGCACAAAGAAGACAACAGGAAGTGGTAGGAGGATGTTTTTCCTTTTTTTTTTTCAGCGCTCTCACAGAATCACACAGTTCATAAAAAGTTGTGATTCAACTCCATCGCCCTTCTGTAAAATCATCGACTACAATTTCAACCAAACACAACACACAGACATAGCCACTCCCCAGTAGCTATGTCTGTGTGTTGTCTTTCCAGCGCCTGAATAAAACACTGATGTCTCCTCTGATTGGCTGAATCATCAATTTATGTCATGTAGGTGTTTGTTGTTTCCACAATTTTTAAGGACTTATAATGTAAACAGGCTTTTTCTCATGTGATTCTAACTTAATTTCTTAGTTAATGGAAACACTGCGTTTGTGAAATTAAATTTTTTCGACATACTCGAAAATATTGAATATGTCGAAAAAATATAGATGCAGATTTGCAGTGTAATGGAAACATAGTTACTGTGTCAGATTATGAAGTGAAACGTAGATGACAATTATAACCGACTTCTCCTTGTTGCCATCATTAATCACCGTGCTCAGCTCTTTCCTCGGCTTCAGCTCATTTTTAGCTCTAAGTCAGCAAATTCTGCTCTCCTCTCTCTCAAGAAGCACGTTTCACTGGAAGTTGGCAGCCGTCTTCTGCAGATACATGAAAAAAAAACAAAACAATCACAACAAAAACACAAAAAATATATATTTTACAATATTCAAGCCAGTTGAATAAGAGTTTATGAAGCAGGGTTTTTTCTGTAGGTTTTATTCACAGTGGGGGTTTGGATAATTTCAGATGAAACACTAAACCTGGACAATGTGCTATGTAGAATTCCAGATCTATGAAAAACAATATCATGTGGTTTAATAAGACGTAACCTAAGCAGATACTCAAAAGTAAGAAGGCGACTGAACCGTTTTGTCTAAAGGGCAACTTTTTGTTCTTCAGTCTAACCCAGCTGTTCTGTCTTCAGCAGTTTGACTTATCTGTGTTTACACTTTAAATGTAATTGTCTTTGGGGTGACCGCCGATCAACATGTGCGCTAAAGGTGTTCAGCGTATTGCTTTGATCGTTTTCAATGGAACGAGAAGCACATCGTGAAATGACATAGCTTTGTCTTTACAATGAAGCTCCTTCGTATCACAGCGCATCTCTCTTAACGTGCGGCGGAGCATGGAAGACTAAATTAGTTGTGACTGGATCTGGTGTAACAAGCAGTGGCAGACAGGCACAATCACAGAGAAGAGGAGAGTTCTTTCTTCTCGTGCTCCAGAGGAGCTGATGGCTGCAACCGGTTTACCTGCAAAATGCTGGTAATGAAAATCTGTTGGCTCGCTAACAGAACCGCAGCAGTGATGTTCCAAACGGCTCTCACTCTGACTTTTTCTCAGTGATGTGAATGTTGAAGTTCATGTTTGTCACACAAACGAATAAGTTTGTTCACGCAGTAAGTCATTGAAAAATATCGTCCTCCAACTACTACCCTGTTTTCCTCTTTGTGTTTTGTGCCAGTAGCAACAAATGGTTGCTAACTGTGTGACGCAACAAGTGTTTCCATCGCAGTTTTGCAAAATAAATTTGAATATTTTTTTCATTCACAATATGAAAACAGAAAGTTTTGCACAGGGGGGTTTGCGGGTTATTAGGAGCAGAATCTATCACCCAGCTCAAACACCTCACACACATACACACACACACACACGCCCACACACACACACACACACACACACAGAACATGTGCACTTCCACATGGCCTATCTTCTTCCAAATGTTGATGATAATTTCACATAACCTTCTGCAAAACAACAGCAAACCCTTGTGAGAACAATAAACCAGAGGAAACAAATTCCTGATTAAATTACCCCAGCTTAGCATCAAATGCAATTTGAAAGGAAAAAAAAAAATAGCCGGCAACCTCGAAGGCAAGCAGTCCTAGCTGTCAGTCCTGCTTCTTCATTCTTAATCGCTGACATCTAGGGAAAAACAGTGAAGCAGCCTCAGTTCAGGTGTTTACTTATCGAACTTTGCCGCGGCAGTTTGGATGCCATTCGTGGGTAATTGGAGGTGCATGTCACCCACAAACCCTGGCAGCTCCCTCATGCTGCTTACATCTGGTAAGGAGCAATCCCCTCTGAGCGGAATCAGATATTGAGCACAGACGCATGTTTGAAGCAGGAGGTCCATTGGAGACCTTTCTAACATGAGGAATCAAAAGATCAAAACAATAAGCTGCTACCAGCAGATCTACAGAAGTGAAGTGTCTCGGTGCTGCAGCAGACTTACTTCACTTTATTAGATGTCCTGTTCACGTCGAATTACGCTGCGGGAGCATAGATCAGCGTTTGGTTGGAGGCGATGAGAAAATCCAACAACAGCTCTTGACCAGACGCACACTGAAAGTGGAAGAGAAAAGGGGGAATGGAGTTCAAACATCAGATTCAAACATCAGACACAGCTGCCCTGAAATTCATATGCTAACATTTTATAGCTAAAACTTTGAGTACCTGTTGTCATCACAAGGGATTCCGACAATTAGACTTTTAAAGTGGCAGTGTTACGCAAGATCGACTTGTTTTTTTGGGGGGGCTTTACATCATGTTATAATGTTATTCCCTCAAAATCAAAATCATACCTGGAGTGTTGCTTTGATTCTTTCATGCATGTTTGAGGAATCCTTTAATCTCCCGTGGCAACCAGTCGGCGGTCTCACTGAGCGCCGCCTTTTCATCATACCAGCCACTTCTCAGTAAAACGCTGGTAAAAACGTTAAAGGCAGAATGGAGAAATGTTGTTGTGATGATGAGCTGCAGGCAAAGTGTTGAAAAAGAGAAGGAGCTTCTTAAAGAGACAGAGGCCTATTTCAAGGAATTAAATTGCAAAGTCAAATCTCTCTGAAGTCATGTTGGATATAAATTTATTATTTTTAAAACAACTGACAGTTACATTGTAGCACATTGATTGAACTACAAAATGGCACTATCTGTCCGGAGAATACAAAATCCTGCTTCTTAGTGCTTTTGGATGTAATGATGCTGTGACTGAGCTAAGACCAGGCAAAGCTGTGTACCAAAAGATCACTTATTGAAAATAATAGCACATGTTTTAGCACTATACATGCCAAGTTCTGAGAGAATTTGTTTAGCACTGGGAAGATTTAATAAATGACACAGAGTGCTTTGCAAAATTCATACCCCCTTGAGACTTTCCACGTTTCATCGCGTTACACCTGCAAAGCTTGATGTATTTTACTAGAATTTTATTTGAAAAACCAACACAGGACAGCGCATTTGAACTCAGTATCAATATTTGTTGCATATTTTGGGGCATGTCATTACCAGGTTTGAACATTTATTTTATGAAACATCTGAATTTATACTGAGATTAAATTACACGCAGGTGGACTAGTTCTTAAGTTGACCTGTTACGGCAGTTTCACATGTTTATTTGCAAAAATGTTTGGAAAACAGGTATACACTTATAATTATAACTTATAATTTTATGTTGGTCAGCCACTAACATAAAATTCTTTTCTTTTTATGGTGCAACATGAGAAAATGAGATGCTGAAGGGGTGCAAGGTATTGCATGTTCTGATATGATTACATAACCGATGTCTAAATACATATTAAAACAGTTTTTCATAAAAACAGATTCATTTCAATGCACACCTGGCATGTGTTAGCGAGTCCTCTTAATTCTGTAACTTTACTTTCCCCACATGTTTGTGCAACAACTCAAAGTGATGTCAATGACAAAATTCAAACTAATTCTTGCCAGTAGTTAATCTTATAATTGGGCGCAAGTGTAACAAAGACTTTGACTTTTCTGTGCAGAATCAACTTCTTGATGCTAGATTTTTGTAGATTTAAATCTTGGATGAAGCTAAAAATACTCCAAGAAAGTTGGACATATAATAATAGAATTTAATAAAAATGCACAGAGTGCAGCGAAGAATTTGGTTGAATGAATGAGCAGAAAAGGAGTTTCAGTAGTGAAGATGAGTTCCAAAAAATATAAATATTTCATGTGTATATGGATGCAAACGATCTGAGTTGAATGATACAGCTATGTGATCTGTGTATCGGTGTGTGAAGGGGTGAGCGTTTGTGAGTGTGAATGGGTGAATGTGACTCTAGCGTAAAGAGCTTGGAGTGGTCAAAATGATTGGAAAAGCACTATATAAGTTCAGTCCATTTACCATTTACCGTGTGTTTCTATTCTTACCTTTCACAAGATACAATTTCTCCAGCGTGTTGAATGAATGCAGCGGTTTTACGTCCGCTGCCACCTGTTTGCTTTATTCCAAACTTCAGTCTCTGTGAGGAAGGAGTGGAGAGGACCCAAATGTGGACTCATGGGCAGAAAGCAGATGGATGGGGAAATTACAAACTTTATTACCTAAAACAATCGGCGTGGAAACAGAGCTGGAGAGAAGAATAAAGCAGGGAAAAAAAATTAAAAATTCTTGATTTGGCAAGCACAAATACCAAGAGATGCAATGACTAATGTAGCAAAGACGTGTGCCAACTGGCAAACAAAACTTAGTATAGGCCGTGCCAAGCAAAGTGTCAACTCAGGAGCTTGAATTCGAGCTTTAGAAAACTATAAAAGGAACAAGAATCAAACAGAAAATGATCAATTCTACTTTTTAAAGAATTGCAGTTCCTACAGCGAGAATAAATTTTTCACAAGCACTATAGACACGTTGCATGTTGTTCACATCTGGATATTTTGCGCATGCGTACAATAGTGGGGGGAAAAAAAAACTATTATTTCACAGGCCATTCATAACCGCAGTAGAACAATTCCATTAACTGAATGTAACCTGGAGATGTAGGTATTATTAATTTAGTGCAGTGCGCCACGGCAAAAGGAAAATAACGCAGAAAAACTGTCAGTTACACTAGATGCAGACTTGTTGCTATAGCAACACCAAAAAGCAAGCAAATATATCCCACACAAAGAACAGAACATTCAGTTCACTAAAGTGCTATATTTTTAGACTTAAGTTTATTTTGCGATTATTAATGAAGGATTGCTGTGGTAGATTAGCTACCGCTGCTATTAGCTAAGCTAACACAGCGGTGGCTGATTAGCTAATTTAAACCCCTTCTGATTATCTGTTAGAGTCTTGGTGCTTAGCTTGCCTTTTTTTAAATTTTCCAACTGAACCAAAACACACCAAATTCTGCAGCACATCCACATGCCATGGTTGCCAAATTCAAGCTAGCATAATTGACCTACATCCCTCTCTTGCTGCTTTTTTTCTTTAATTAAAACTTTGTCCTGACCATGTTATGTAGTTGAAAAGCACCGTGACCCTTTGTCTCTTACATAGCAGGCGTACGTTTAAGATTTAGCGAGTTATGTTGACATCTTGACAGCTAAAACCAATGCTAGTCATCGTCGGCGAATAGCTTTTTGCCCTCCATCAGGGAGCTGGGGGGGGGCAGGATTTGCACATATGAAGTCACGATGCAACGTTTCTATATAGTAAAACCTATAAAAAAATAGCAGATTATTTTACTAAATCACTTTAATGCACAACCCACTTATGTTCAGAGTGGCAGAAACAGTCATGTTATCATAGTAACTCATCAAACTCCTGCTGTGCTCAGCAGAACATCAGAACAGCAAAGATAAAGCTGGGCTGCCTCCCATTAAACTTTATCCGTTTCCTCTCATTATGTGACAAAATCAGAATATAAACAGTGGCATGAAATCATGCCAGAGGTTAGCGCAGTGTAAGTTTCATCCCTGTGAGAGCACTTGGCAGCTTTTTTTACGACCAACTTAACATTTGAATGGCCTCCTCCAATTTTGCTCCAGTTTACAGAGTGGCAGAGTAATTATGTTGCTATTTTTTAATTGTTTGATAATGATTCTATGGGCTTTATTTAATGGAACATGAAAGGAATTAGTGTTGTAATTTTTTTGCTACTGTGGTACGTTCAGATGAGAGCTTTGTATGTTTGTTGATTGAGGCAAATGATTCCTTTTTGGATTCAGGCTCTGCTTGACAATGAATTAATATAACTGGTCCAGACTTTAGAAGAATAAGCCTATTTTTAAATCGTTAAATATTACAAAGTAGAATTTCCTTTAATTCATCTTTTATGTATATAGAGCATTTTCTTTTATAACTACTGAAGCTAACATAGATATTTGACTGTGCCATAAAATGGCCCAAAGTTCCTGGAAAACACATAATCCTGCCCCTTTCAGTAAAACACACCGTGTTGTGAAACTGAATGTTTACTTCTGTTGCTCCAGCGTCTGTGATTCGGTAAATCCAAAAACAAAGTGATTGCATAGCAGCGGGAGTGTTAATGATCTGAGCTATCCACTGCAGGCGTGCGTTTGATTCAAACAACACCAGCTTGCTTACATGACTCACCTGTGCAACGGCAAAGCAACATGGCCGCCCGCTCTGTTTGAAGTCAAAGCAGAGTAAAGCCAACGATGCGCTCTCCAAATTTCAGACGACTGCGGGAAGCTTTTGATCCAAGCAGCTCCACGTGTGACGGATGTAATTAGAATGTCCGCATAGCTGATTCATTCGTGCTTTGGTGGGCTCCGGCCTTTAATTAGACCTGTTTGGCTCACAGCGGTGTTTGACTGACAAACTTGGGTTAAAATGCATCCAAAAGTGTTATATCTCTGATAAACGACGCTCCGTTCCAAGAAGATAATATGCTGCACTTAGCCTTTGGATTTGTGCAATTACGGTGCCTACTTTTAATGGCTGTTAATCAAAATACATTACTGGTAAAAATGTAAAAAAATGGAATTTAAAAAACACCATGCAGCGTTGTTGAGCTGTTTTGATGAACAAATTTCTCCCCCTTTAATAAACGATGCATTCATAATTTCCTTCTTTTCCCCTGAAGGAAGTACAGCAGCAATCAGCTACCTGAAAGTAACAGGTTTCTATTAACATTTTTTCAGTGAGGCTCACTGATAATGATATAACAGGTCAGTCATAAGTTATTCATGCTCCCCATTGTCTGTCTGATTAGTAGCATAGTTATGAAAATGTGAAATGATTGCTCTGGCCCATTTGGGACTGATTCGATGAGATTTCATATAGTCTGTTATATGCCTAATACATTTTTCTTTCTTTTTCTATTTTTTTTGAAAACTTTGGTGTTGGTTTCTCTCCAGGGAGGACAGTGTTTGATTCCTTACAAAGAGAAAAAAAAAGTTCTTTTCTTCAGAGTGAAAATGAAATTTCATATTTGTAAAACAGTTGTTATTTTTAACTGAAACAGCAGTCTGTCTAAGAGCCAGACAGTGAAAATGGTACCATCCTGCAAGTCTTTGTCCACCATGTTAAGTCTGCATCACAGAAACGATCAGATTTATGATTTTTAGTAACCCAAGGATTCTGACACTGTCATGAAAAATCTAATAAAATATGTTGTAAAATGCGAAAGGTTCGGTGGGTATGGATGCTTTAGTGAGATACTGGATGGTTCAGTTCCAAACACAGAACTCCAGCTGTGCAGCTCTTTGTCCTCGGTGTGAAATATTTTACACTCCGCATTCATGGCCCTTGAACTTTTCCACGTTTTGTCCCATTACCATCACAAACATAGACATTTTTTGGTTGGAATTTAATGTGAAAGAGCAACACAAAGTGGTACACAGTTGTGAAGTTTAAGTCACTAGCAGTCATCAGGCAACTTCTGAAGGCAACCGGTTGCACTCAGAGAGAAGGGGGCTGAATACTTTTGCACACAGCAATTTTCACAGTTTTTCATTTGCAAAAAAAATTTTTTGAATCATGCATAATTTTCTTTCCACTTCACAACTGCATATCACTTTGTGACGTTAAAATCCAATGTAATTTGTTGACGTTTGCGACGGTAATGTGACAAAATACATATGTTTGTATGTATTTGTGTTATATAGTTTGCATATTTTTTTTTACATTTTTACAGAGTGCACTCTAATTCCAAAGCTGATGGGTTTTCTGTGTGAAAACATTTTTTGAGTCGGTCTCCTGTGAGCCATGCATTTGTGCAGATAACATTGTCTTACGTTGAGTAAAGGTTGCGTCCCAGGTGAGCGAGCCGGACGGATGCTCCGTGCTTCTGGGACACATTGTTTGGCTTTCAAGCAGGCGGTGACTGTCAGGCCTTTGAACATTTTTCATGACAATTTAGAGAGCGTGTTGTGTCCACAGTGGGTTTCATGACTGGAAGGTATAGCTTGGATTGTGAGAGCACAAATGAAAATTGGACCATTCTGTGTCCACCTAAAAGTGCTTCATATTTTAACTCGGCATAACAACAAACTAACGTATTTTATTAGAACTGTATGTGGAGCAACACAAACTAGGGTATGATTGTAAAGCAGAAAACAAAAAGACTTTTAAAACACAATCTGACAAATGTGATGTGTGTTTCTATTGCATGCCACAACATATACGACTTGTACTTTTTAGTCTGTGTACAAATACATCATGTTCTGTTGATGTCTCAGAGGTTTGCTAGAGAATATTGTGGAAAAAAAACAAAACAAAACACCTTTTAACCACATTTGGACATCAGCAGATTTCTTTATGATGGCGTCTTTTCAGGTTGCACAGTTTTATGTTGTTTAGCCAGAAGGCAACTTGCTCTTTATTACATTACATTGCTGAAAGTATTTGCTGCCTTCACACACACAAATGAACTGAGTGGCATTCTTAATCAGTGGAGTGTGATTTGAGGATCCACTCTCAGTTGTAGTAGCTTCAGCTCTCCTGGTGATGGCTTCCCACGTGTTTATGGGAATATTTGGTTATTCATCCAGAAGAGCATTTGTGAGGTCAGTCACTGGTATTGGATTAGATGGACTAGTAGGGTTTAGGTGAAAACGTTGTGTTGACTAATCAAGGACTACCCCATCAAACACACTTGGCGTGTTTTTATAGACTGTTCCCACGAAGTTGAGAGTGTTGAACTGTCTGAAATAAGTTTCTCTTAGCAGCAAGGAAATTTCTCAACTGGACTTATTGCACGGGTCTCCTTCTGTCACAGGAACATAGGTAAACCCACCGAGTTCCTAAGAATGACCCACTGTTTCCCAGATGTTTGCAGAAATGGGTTTACATGCCTGCAGCAGATGAATTTTATTCAGCTGTGGCCATGGTGGCGACTGGAACTCACATTACATTGGTGCGACTCCAAGTTGCCAATGCAGCTTGTGAAAACATCAAATAAACCCGCTCCTCTAAGCAAAAGATTGCCAAACAAGTCACTCCTGTAAATGGGCAAATGTTACAATGCCAACAGCCATTGTAACTTGTGTTTGCTTCCGCAGGTACATGGCCATCATCCACCCTCTGCAGCAGCGCATGTCGTCCACGGAGACCAAGGTGGTGGTTGGCGTGATCTGGGTTCTGGCTCTGCTGCTGGCCTTTCCCCAGTACTACTACTCCACCACGGACCAGCTGCCCGGCCGCGTGGTGTGCTACATCGAGTGGCCTGATTATACCACGTTCGACTTCAAAAAGATGTGAGTTCCTCCGCGTGGGAGTTTTTCCTGACACTCAGGAGAGCATTAATAACTTTTCAGCTGACAGCCAGCTTGGGAGCTGCTTGTTTGTATTCAGGGCGAACCGACGGAGAGCGGGAGGGGATGGGAGTGTGTTACGGTTTGTGCTTGATAAACGGAGGCGTCTCGCAGCTGTTTTATGTTTTTCCCCACAGTGAAAAAGGAAAAAGCAATCAGTTTGAACCCGACAAAGAAGTAGAAACTGACTGAGGCTACACCATTTATTTTAATTGTAGTTCTCCTTCTGCAGCTTTTAAGGTGCCGAACGTTTCCTGAAAGAAGTTCTTTTACAGGAGCAAAGAGTCAGGAACTCAGAAGACAGGAACAAAGAAATTTACAGATTAAATGAGTAGTAATAGGAAAAATTAAGCACATCCTTTGAATGAGAGACAAATCGGAGACATTTAAGCTATTCTTATTTGATCCTTGGGTAGTCAGTAGGGTAAAAATAACAGCTTTTCATGTCAGCACTTAAAACGATGAGTCCCACCTTGCTCAGCTTTTGATTCTTATTTTAGCTCAATAACCCCTTTCTAAGTTAGAAATCTGAAATATTAACAATTCTGACAGCTTCCCATTTAAACATGATCGTCTGAGAAGCTTAGTGTAAACAGAAATTTGTACGGTTCCCTTCAGCTGTTTATCACAGCGCGGCAGATTGATGCAGTTTGTTTCTGAAGGAACGGCTCGTGTTTATCGGTGCTATTGAATCCAAGTTCTCAAAAAGCCCGCTGTCCGCCTTTGCAATTCTGCTTTAATTGTGTGAATGAGAAAGGGCCTTTTCAATCATCCCTTTTAGGAGCCATACGCAGGCCTGATTTTTATATTTGCTGCTCTAAATTGCGAGGGATTTTGACAGAACTGCCAAGGGGCTAGCTGCTCAGAATGCTAATGTGTAAACTCCAACCAGAGTTCAGCGCACTCCTCAGGCATGCTTTGTGTTTTTCTGATGAAAGTCATGCAGGGTCAAACTGCCGACTCCTCTGCAGCTCATTTCCTCTGTCGGTTCGTAGCAAAACGCTTGTTGATTTATTTGGAAATGTTTATTTTTCTCTGCTCTGTGCAGCCTTTAATTGGATAAATCCTGCTGTGGAGATCTTATTAAACATAAGCAACATGACCATGGAAGTTTTCTTAGTGCCATTTCAATAATATGAAAACAAGAGGTGATATTCATGACAAAATAATACATGAGATCCGTCAAAGCACATTTAGAGAGTCTACCAGATATAGCTGTCAGGACTCTGGGTTTTTGGGTTTGGTTTCGATCTTATTTATCATTATGTTTTAGTTCACTTTAGGTTAGCCCTTCAGGGTCATTTCAGTTTTACTATTTAAGGTTATTTAGTGTGATTAGAATTGCCTTGTTGTTTTCTTTATCAGCCCTTCATAGTGTTTCTACTTAAGTTTATTATTTGGTTAGGTTCAGTTTTTCTTGTATGTCTGAGTCTATGTCTGAGCTTCTTTAGTGATTACAGCTTATTTGTATTTAATCCTTCTAGTTCCCTCTGTAGCGTTTATAGATCTTATTTTGTCACTTTAGGTTTATTTAGTTGTTCTTTAGTAATTCTAGTTAGGTTATCTCTTTGCTCAGATCTAGATTCTATAGCTCTACGTCACCTACTTCTTATTGTTAGATCAGCCTTCTTTCTGTTTAGGTTTGTTTGTTTTTCCCTCATGTCTTTTTGTCTTCTAGTTTATCAGGTTTTCTTTAGTATTAGTGTTTACTTTCGTTTTAGAGGGATTTTCAGCTCCCTGGTGTTTCCTCTGTTTTTCCCCCAGTACATCTCCTTAGCTTTCCTGTGCCAACTATTCACACCTGCAACCAGTTGTCTCATCTCGTTAGGTCCATTGTTCCATTTACTACCTCCCAGTATTTAAGCTCCTCTATCCCAGTCACAACTCGCCAGTCTGTCGATATCTCCTGTTCTTAAACAAATATGATAAAATATTAGTTTTAAATTAAGAACTGAAACATTTTGGACTGAGAAAAAAAAAAAAAAGCAAATGTCAGAGAACTCTGTGCCAGTTCTTTTCCACAACACTTATAGGAAACAGTTTCTCTCTCAGGTTTTCATTTATCTGCCAGATGTAATTTGAAATATTCGGAGGTAGGGTTGAGAAACGCAAAGAATGTTTCACAAGATCTATGCGACCTTGGTCAGACTGCAGAGTCGTCTCTCCTCCAAGTGTAATGTTTCCCTTGGATGCTAAAATAAACCCGAAGCGTCATACCACCCGTTGAACAATGACAGAGATCATACGGACAGTTTATTCATGCATTTCTTGAATAGAATAAAGTGCAGGATGACTTAGTCTCCACAGAGTCAATGATAAAAAAATTCACAGAAGCGGTTGCCGTGGCTAGAAGCTTCCATAGGAAAAAAAAAAAAACAGTTAGTCTCTGTTGAAATATTGAGCTTACTCTTTACTCTAGCTCGGCAGTGTCTTCTGTTTGTCCTTTTGAAATCCCAGCATGGCGCACACTTGAAAGCAGACACACAGGTGCACCTCCGCCAAAAGCAGGAAGAGTAGCAGCAGAAAAACGCCGCTACGCTGACGCACGTGCAGGCCCACAGACACAGTGACTGCGCGCTCCCCTGCCAACCTCTGACGTCTTCATCATCTTCCGCGTCTGTCGCGTTCCTCTGTGGAAACACGACTTGTTAGAAAAGCCGCCTCATCATTCGGTGAGGTGACGGCAGCTGCTCTTGTTTCTCATTTTAATAAAAGCGTAATTGCGGCCGCTTCAGAGGTGAGTGAGAACATTATGCAGACGTTCAAACTCAGCTGCAAATGACACGTCTGATATGAGCTGACCCCGGGTCAGGTCCCACCTGTTGCCCCATCGCAGGCGTTGTCTTGCTGCTGCCACCGCCGTCAATGTCTGCAGCCGTCCTGGGGGTCTGTGTGCAGGCAGTGGGAGCTGGTAAGCTGGCGGGGTCTCAGAGGAGGGGTATTAATAGATGTTGGTGTTTGTGGATGCATGCTAGCGCGGACAACTGCTCAACCCTGAACCACCTCTGAAATGTTTTCACATGAAGACACAGTAAACCAGAAAGCTACTCTCTATATTATGTTTACTTGTGTGCCTGTTTCCCTATGCAAAGACAATGTGACTATATATATATATAGTATTATATTTACCAGCCAAAGAGAATCATTTAATGGCACAATATGTTACTTTTCTTACCATTAATTGCTATAAAAATGTTATCAAATATGACTTAAAAGAAATTTTACTTTGTAATGTAATCCCTTGAAATTAGGCCTCTCTCTCTTTAAAAACTCCTGCTCTTTTTGACATTCTGCCTTCAGGAAGTCATCACAGCATGTCAAAGCTAGCATGGAAAATTCTTAACCTCTTTAACATACATTTTGTAAATATGCAAACCCTTTATTTGAAGAAAAAGTGGACATTCTTAGTTTAACTACAACTCCTATAATTCTGTCTCGTCCTACTCAACCCAAACTCATGTGACTGTGATGTACTGCAACGGCCCGGATAAGTCCTCCTGTACCTCACTGGTTTGAAGAAGGTGGAATACCTTTTAAACTTTCCTTTCAGTAATTAAAAGAAAGGTCTGTAAAAGGTCATATAGGAACAAATTAGCTGTCAACCTTAAAGCCAGAAGCGACAAACACCAGGAGGCTGATAGACTCCGTCTGTGCCACAGTCTTTTAAGTAGCCAGTTCTGTATATCTACAGCAGATACAGCCATATTTCTGCTGCAGGGTTGTGTTCCCTGCTTAGCTGTAGAGGGAGATGTGGGTCAAGTGTTCAGGGAACGGTGTCAGGTGAGACTTTACGGCACAGCTGCGACTTTATTGTAACAAGCCTGTTTGTCTTCGTCAGCTGCTGTGTGCCCAGGCATCGGGACACACAGAGCGCCAATGATGGAGGAGCTGATGTCCGGTTTACACAAGCAAGGGCTAAACACAATGACTCACTTCACTGCTGATCTCCTGTGAGAGCGTCTGATGACTGAACCCTAGAAGCAGCGAAGCCTACTTCTACCGCCTGGTAACCCAGTGACCCCGTAAGCCCCTGAACATTACAGCAGTGGGAATGACAAAATCAGGTCACGTTCAGAAATGTGCTTCATGAGAAAAAATACAAAGACAGATAATGAAGATATACGTGGGAAGAAATGGACCCAAAAGGTGTCCTGACCAGAAACACGTTTAAAACACTAACTCGGTGTAAATAATGCACTGAGCCGTCCTGTTCTGGGTGAAGTTCCTAAACTAGCCTGTGGATGATATGAACCAAAGTCTCAGGAAACAACAGAGATGCGAGGTTTCCTGGTATGTCAGGTATTATTTTGGGTGTCATTTGTAGTGACGGACCAGCAGCAGACTTTTATCACCATGGTAACCTCAGGTAAAAATACTATGCTGTAACAGATTGTTTGGAAAGCTGTACAATGTAACTTTTCCCCAAGTCACAATTTTACATGAAATGGAAGTCAGTTTTAAAAGTTCTTCATTATTGTGTTTAGCTCTTTATACTCCCCATTCAGACAAATTTTATTTAAAAACAAAACCCTCCTCAAAAAACTACCATTTACGTGATTACTTTAAATGTGACATCAAAGTGAAATGCATCGTTTTGGGCGAAAATGTACATGATACTTATTCGCGCTTAAAGTAAAATGTTATAAAATGTCAAAATACAGCTGATTTTTTTTTCTCACTTTCACGTGACATTTAGCTTAGAGTGTGCATATATATTTGTCGCCATGGGGTAAATGTTAGGCTGCCGTCTTTGTACCGACTTTGATTACACATTTAAATTCAGATTTCCCAGCCGCTGGCCGCTGCTTTTGAAACATGACCAAGGAAGGAAAACATTAGCAGCGTCCAAAATTGAAGAACCTGATAAATCAACGTTACGGTGCAAAATGCGTCTACGTGTCTGCGACCTCTGCTGAGTAAAATTGCATTGATTCTGGTTGTATGACAACGAAGTGAAAAAGTACAGCATCTACTCCCCAAAGCGTTTTATCATTGGCTGCTGAATGCCTGCTTGGGCCCTCTGGGGAGCCTGGTTCTGCCTGCAGGTCTCTCTGCTTTCACAGAGTCATACTTCACCTCCAGATGGCTCATTGTGAATGATGAAACTTGTGTCACCATTCCATTTAAATGCATTCCATGATTCGATTTGATTCTAAGCCAGTTGAACGTTTGAAAAAGTATTTTTTTAAGTGTCGGGGGACACTTTTCATAGGGAAATACATTCACCAAGAAGTCTCAGAGGTAGAAGAACACCACACAGGCAGCCAACAACACACTGGCATATAAAAATAGATAAAAACACACACACAGGTTTTAACACCAGGATTTAACATTCAAAATCATATGATGAAAAACAACAATTTATTGTTTTTGCTATAGATATTACTAGTTTTTGTTTCTAAAATGAGCATGAGAAATTATTAATGCTGTTTCCAATACACAATTTGTTTTCAAATTCAAAAATACTTTATTCATCTGAAAATATCTCTGATGAATAAAGGTCAATGTTGTTGTAAAAGATATTATCTAAAGCTCCAAAGAGTCGTTGTAGATCCTGATGGCTGCGACCAGAAGCGATCTCCTGTAGCTGTCTGTATCAAAGCGAATCTTAAGAAGCCTCTGACTGAAGACACTGTTGTTATGACGAGGCTACTCAGGCTTGTCCATAATTTTCTTAATTTTGAGAAGAATCCATTGGTTCCACAGTAGTCTTAGCTTACTCACCAAAAATTTAGTTTTTAGCTAGTTATTCAGTTTGAAGATAAATAGTTTGTAGCTAGATGTTTAGTTTGAAGCTAAATACTTCAAACTTAATATTTAGTTTAAGTTTATAAAAACACTGACTTATCTGTCCATCCCGCTCGTGTTCGACCCAGAAGGTCGTCGGTCTGAGTTCCAGTCACAGCACAGCTGCCTCTAGTTGATCTAATGTGCATTCTTCAAACTTAATATTTAGTTTGAAGTATTTAGTAAATACTCAAGCTGAGTGTTCCACTATTCAGCTTTGAACTAAATATTTAGCTTCAAACTAACTATTTAGCTTGCTAAATATTTACTTAATTCTAAGCTAAATATTTAGTTTGGAACTAAGTGCTTAGCTATCAAGCTAAACATTTAAGTCCAAACTAAGAATTTAGCTACAGACTAACTATATAGTGTGATAACTAGCCATTTAGTTCCAACCTAAATATTTAGCTTCAAACTAACTTTTTAACTAAACATTTAGCTTGGAAACTAAACATTTAGCTCCAAACTCCGTACTTAGCTTGAGGCTAATTATTTAGCTTGCTGACTAAATATTTAGTTTGAAGCTAAATCCTTTCTTATCAAGCTAAATATTTCTTTAGATGCATTACCATTATCATTAGTATGATAGTCATGTGATCACAATCCCATGATGCATTCAGCCAATGACTCCGGCCTGCTCCAGCTTTCCCCAGTCAAGTGTGAAGGGGGAGAGCTGGAGACAAAGCTGCTCCAGGTTTGTACTTTCAAAAACCTTCCTGTTTCATTTCTTTTTGTTCTGTATGTACTTTAAGGCTCACATCACAAATATGATTTACATCTCAACTAGCAGAGAGCTTGAAGCCATAAAGTTTGTCATGCACTGCAGGGGGAATGGAATAGGTGAGTTGTGAATAAAACATTTGCTTGTTTGTCTTAGCACGCTGGTGTTTGGCGCTAATGCTAATTGGTTGGCAGCCAATTGTTATACAGATCAACTTCTTAAACTTATGTGTTGAATTTATGTTGGTAAGTTAGCAAATGCCTCCATTTTGTCTTAGGACATACTGAATTGTGGGTTATGCTGTGCAATATTTATATGCCTCTTAAACCTCAGTAAAATGTAATTATTGATGATAAAACTGTGGATGTCTTCAAATATATAAGTGATGAATATTTGTTGACATTGCTGCATGTATTTATCTGTTAGAATCTGTTAACTCACTTATCCAAACTAATTATTTAAGAAGCCAATGAAATTCCTAAAGTTCAGCACCTTGGATCAGTCATATAATTTTACTATTATTCTTTCAAACCCCTCTGACATTAATGGCCCAGATAATCCTTATGCATAACATTTAGGAATTTTTTTATTGCACTTTTCAAAAATCTTTTTAGATATGTACTTTCATACTAGTTATTTAAACTGAACTGTATTTCTAGCCATAGTTTTAGCATGTCTTTTTTTTATCATTTATTCTACTGCAGTAATATTTACATAAAGCAAATCAGACTAAGGGGAAAAAACATGCTATTAAGCTGTACACTAAATGTAGGAGAAGAGAAGCTGAGTGTTTTAGCCACCTTTGTCTGAACACATTTGGAAAGTGGAGCTCTTCTCTATTTAAAGCATTAAATGGATCTAAAAAACTTTTATAAGCTTTTATATTTTTAAGTCTCACTAGGAATCTTAAAAGCTCACGCATTGTTGGAGCATTATGTGGACCAGTGGCTCCACGCAGATGGCTACTGGATAGAAACAACATTAAAACGTTACTGTACCGTCTGCTTCATGGATTGTAACACACAGTGTATGTTCAAATGTCTTTTACACTTTTACATTTACATGTGACAGAAAACTCCTTCATACACATTTCTCTCTGTAACTCAGCCAACAATGTCAACATAAAAAAATATATATATAAATTTTTTCCTTAACATAGAAAGTTCTGCTGTTTCTCTTTTTCTTCTGAGTCACCAGTCCAATATTAATGATCGTATTGGTTCTGATATTGAAACACCTTCTAGATCAGGTGTCATGACAATGTGCCAGATCCATAACGGCAGATCTGTTCAGTTTAATTCTATGCTTTGAGCCACTTTATTTACTTTACATTATATTTAAAATTCCCCAATCTTTTTTCCTGTGAAATTATGTTCATTTGTACTTGTGTGACCAAAGTAATCCACCTATTGTCTTAGTCAGTTTCAGTTTATTTATTTTACATTGGCTGTCCTACTCCTCCAAAGTCATGTTGTTTTTACATGATTGTGAAGTTGTTGGTGTACTTCAGTGTGCTGTACTGGTGCAGAGTTATCAAATAAATTTGTAATTCAGTACATTTATGTCTGCGTTCTAAAAAAAGAGACATTTTAAGTCAGCTCAACTGTTCTTCTGTATCGTATCAGATCAGCCAATATTGAACCTCACATTACTATCGGAAGTGAAAAAGGTGAATCGGTGCGTCCCTCGTTAACGGGGAGATTTTCCTCTCCACTGTCATGCTCAGTGCAATATTTAACTAGAATCAATTGGAATGAATGTAGGTGTGATTGAAACAACTTTTATTGTGACGTGTCTCAAGACTGAATTGATTTGAATCAGTAGCAGCTGACCCACCTTTTAGAATAACAAACAATAGAATTATATCTTGTGACTGTGCATAAAGGTCCATTTGTTCTGTTTGGCAGATAAACAGCTGTGGTCATTTTAACATGGACTTTTCAGCTGCGGAGGTTTTTGCTTGATTTATAGCTGGGATTTCACTTCCACAACCAGCATTGGGAAAAGAACAAAGGTGTTCTGAAACCTGAAGAGTCACTCTGGTCTGTCCTTTTTGAGTTAGAAATGAGTCACAGAAGTATCAAATTATATTAAAAGCGTTAGGCAAAGAAGTTATTCAGAAAAACTGTAACTAAATTTTCTACTAAATCTTCTCTTCCTCTGTTATTTTCATCAATTCTATTCTGGTGTCTTTTTTTATCTGCACATTTTCAAGCTAGAATTTAAAGTATCTTGTGCACTTCAGTGTCTGTGTGTGTTAGATGGCGGATGTGATACCAGCCCTCAAACCGTCCCCAAAGTCACTTCAATCATGCAAATCGGTGTTATCTGAAAATGAATGCACCAACTATCTGCTTGATCTACACCTCCGCTCTTGATTCACTTTGTGAAGGAGTTGGCAGCGACAGTATGAGCTCTCCTGAACGAGAGCCTGTGCCGCTTCATCGGGGGTGATCTGCATGTCCTCGGCAACACGGCTTTGGCACCAAGAAAACATATTTCAAATTAGGAAGATCTAGCATCTAGACTGGCAAAAATAATAACTTGTCTGCTCTGTAAATGTGTTTACTGGTAAATAAATACTTTTTTTGATTTGTGTGATTCCGTACTTAATTTGGAAATACAGAATATCTTCCAACAATCCAGAGAAACATTTCAAAAAGCATTTGTTTACATTCCATTAAACATGTATGTGTTTAATCCCTTGTAATCCATTAAGAATTTTGAATGAATGAATGATTAGTTAATATCATATGATGTGTATATTATATTTTTTGTGTCGATTTCCCTCATTTCTGCCTATACTGAAAAATATGCACACCCAAAAATCCGCTAGATTGCTTTTGGGATCAAAAATGTCAAACCGTGAAATTACACAAGTATCTAAACACCAAATATATCTCATACATGTCTCATTTTCAATTTTTCTTTATTCTACAGTTTTATGAGCAGTTGGCAAACAGCAGATTAGTTTATTATTGTCCCCTAGTACTGCTCTCGTTTATCCCCTTTGAATTTTCACCCTCCTGAGAGTTTTTGCAACAGTTCAATGCATTCAGTCTTTAGTTAGAGACGGGGTCATTTAGACCCCACTAATGTTTTACTCCGTGCGCGGCACAGCGGCGTCTGACCCCATGTGCGCTTTTATGAGGTTTTTTTGTGTGTGTGGTTACGGGAACTGACAGTCTGACCAGACAACCCCCACGCTTCTGACCTTGACACCTGCCGCACTCCTCCTGAGCGTCTCACTAAGACAGAGAGAGGGTTAAGAAATCATAAGGGCCAAGATTCATCATCAGGCTCAGTTGTTTAGTGTGTGATCCTCAGACTTTTAGCCGTCATTCAAAAACACTCTGTAATGGAGTGAAAGGAGTGGAGAGTGTTCCTATTTTAACCACCTTTTCTTTGAAGTAGTTTAGTGTCCATGAGTGTAAATGAATTAATGCAGAGCAGCTGTTGTCTGTTAGTGAGACATAAGAGTTTCAGCATTGATACTCTGAGCTCCTATCCCAATGCTGTCAGATGCTCTCTACTCTAATTAGTAATGATTCACTTTAAATGTCTAACATGTTTTTTGTGGTGTTCTGCTGCTGTAGCTCAACTACTTCAAGGATCAACACCTTGTGCGTTATGAGATTCATTCTGGGTTATTTTAGGCGCTGTTGCCTACTGTCTCAAAGCAATCTGTATATCGTTCTCTGAAAGGAACAAGATATTTCATTCACACAACTCCTTTGAGTGCCCTGACTAGTTAGAATCCTGGCTATGCTAACAAGCAATCAAACAGGTGCATTTAACAAAGTGGTTGGTGAGTGAAAGTAACTTCCTTCATTTCCATTGACCACAGAATTGTGCAAATTGGAAGTACAAAAATAAGTTTGCTTAATGGCAACATGTCGATTTCCAAAAAGGTTTTTTGAAAAATACGTCTGCAGTAGAGTGCGGTTGTTTTTTGGCCAAAGTAGATGTATTTTACAAAACTGCAATGGAAACACTTATTTTGTATCACACGAGTCAAGTGATCAATAGCCTGCTGTCACTACAGGCAGAAATGACGAGGAAGATGACAGGAAGTTGTAGGAGTTTGAGTTTGCTTTTGTTTTGTTTTGTTATGTGTGTTTGTTTTTTTTTGGCTCCACCGGGGCTGTCACAGCAACACATGGGTCATAAAAAGTTGTCAATCAAATGTGATGAATCCATAACTCTGCAAAACCACAGACTACATTTTCTCCAAAATGCTGCATACGTAGCCGCTCCCAGGTGTAAGGGGCTTGTTGTCCCAATGCCTGAACAAGACGTCTACGTCTCCTCTGATTGGCTGACAGATGATGAGCGCTGAATTACGGATGTGTCTCATTTAGCGTTTACATCTGTCATTGCCATGATTCTTGATGAGCTATCATGTGAACAAATTTATTCACGTGTGATTTTTTTATTTTATTTTATTTCTTAGGATGTAAAGGCCACAGTTGCATCTTGTTTACATTAGGAAAGTATACACAGTATACAAGATTTGTGCACATTTGTAATGGAAAAGCAGATACTATGTGCAGAGACAGGTATTTACCAACACATGGCATGTTTACCTGGACTTTGGTTCTGGAAATCCACTCTGACATGGATGAGTTTTACACCAGAAGTCAGAAGGCTGAGATTGTTTTGCTCTTCATCCTCTTTTCTCATTTCCTCTAATCAGCCTCCATCAGTTGCGTCTGTGTGGCTCCTATCCGCCGTAGGCAAATGTAACAAAAGTACTGACTTTGTGTGTTCAAGCCACGTAGAAACTTTACACCGTTTTAGAAAGCAGATTTGAACAACTTTTGCAGAATTTAGACGATGTTGCATTTGCTCGAGTGAGCAAATGCATATGAGACTCAGACTGAATAATATACATATTTTAAGAAAAAAAAAATCAACTCATGAAGACAAATTTATTGAAGTCTTCTCCTCTTTACTCATTTGTCTGTTGCATGCATACAAATCACACTGGGGCAGCTAAGTGGATTTTCAGCAGCTTCTGCTTTCTCTGAAATTGATTTTTGTCAGCCTTGCGAAGAACGCTTGTAGAACCTTTAATCACAGTGGTCTGGCAGGATGATTGGCTGTTTGCTTCACAATTACAGAAAGATTAGATTTTGCTGCTCTTTTCCTGAACCATTTTAAGCATGTCAGCGGCCAGCCCCAAAAATCACTATACGCACAACACAATTTTATTAATTAAACGGTAAATTTGTCAGAGGAACGAAGATCTGAATAGATTTTTAATTAAAGCTGCAATGACTTTAAATGACCTTTACCTTGGTGGTGCTCCGACCTCGTCTTTAGGAAGTTGCTCCAGCTTCCTGTTTGATATTGAGGGACTGGACAACTTCTTATAAAATGTGACTTCAGCTTGATAACTTTTATCTGACACACTTTGAAGCCAATCAATGCTTTAGAAAAATTCAAAGCTTGGAAACTGCAGCTCTGAGGAGGAGCTTTGTCCTCAAAGGCGGAGCTAGGCCCAGTCAGGTGTTGTACACAGGCAAATGGTTGCCATGGAGATTAAAGGATTTCTCCAACATACATGAAATAATGAAGGCAACACTCCAGGTATGTGTTTGATGAGGGAATAACATAACATGATATAAAGCAAAACATTTTTTACATTTTACATGATTCTGCCTCTTTAAAGACATAAAATATAAGTCTGGAAAAAGTTGATTAAACATTTCACTTAATCGCCTGACATAAGTATTTTTCTCTATTTTACATCCATGTAAAATTTAAGCAAAAAAGAAAAAAAATCCTAATTTTCCAAGTTTCAAATTTTAAAAAATGCATACAAACGTGCATGTGAAGAACAATTTGGTAAGTTTTCTTCTTAGCAAATATCAGTCACTATCTATTAGTCGTTGTCTGAGTTTGCTGTAGGAAACTGTTGTTGAAAACTGTACAGGTCAGTTGCACCTGTAAGACAACAGCACGGATGTCTCCATCTTACAAGCTTAGAGAAAGACTGAGAAGCCTCTGGCTGAAGAGTGCACACAATTTTTGTTGTATTTCCCATGGGCAGAGCACGTTTCTTATCGTCTGTGTGTGTGTGTGTGTGTGTGTGCACACCTCAGCATGTTGTAATTTGTGCTTTGATTTCTCTTGTGCTTCTGCGTATTTAGCGGGAATTAACATAATTGTGGTTAATTACCACAAAAGCGAGCTGATGGGCTTGTCTTTACATTGAGGACAGCGGGGAGAAATGGACTGATTCCCTGTGGATCGCAGAGTCCGTCACTCTCCTCCTTCTGAATAAAGTTAATCACAACATACTTACTTGTTTGAAGCCCAGAAAGATGGGATACAATTTTGTGCATTTTCACAGACATTTTAGTGGACATTTCGACATGCACATGCTCAGTAGAAAGCAAACACTTTCCACTTAGTGAGCAGGATCAAGCAATGTGTCCATGACAGATAAGCAAGTCATTAGCTCCATGCTTAAACTGTCATATTTAATTATCCCATAAAGGATTTTAATTCACTGGACAATCATTGTTGAGAAGCTGTGCCTAACGCCACATACTAAATTACTAAATAGAATTAAAAGAGACCAACTGTGTTTTTAACACGTCAATAAGAACTAATGAAGAGCTCTGTCTCTGGAGTTTTGGCTCCAGAAAAACTATTTAAAAAGTTTTTATTTAACTGGGGAGTATCAGTGCCTCCTGACCTCAAAACAAATATGACGTTTGTTATCAAGTATGAAAGAGTTTCTGGGCAGGGAAGTTACTCCCACTGTCGATGACTTAAGACCAGGACCCTAAATAGCCTTTATATTTTTCACTGTCTTTAGTTGTGTCGTCTAACAGAAAACAGTTTTTGAGTTAACAAATATAAAGTAATTGCGGTGGATCATCATTACCTCTTCAGCAAATACATTATCTCTGTAATGAAGCATTTCGTCCTGTAAACAAAGTACCAACTCTCCTGGTCATGGAGCCTAAATTGCATGCAAGGAATAAGAGGAATATAGTGAAAATATATTTATTCACAGAATCACAACATCATCTCAATTGTAAATTGAATAATTATATAGTAGGTAGTCACAAATAAACATTATTTTGATTACCTATTGTTTAAGGAAGTAAACCAAGATGGAAGCTAAGGGCTTTAAAGTTGTGGTATGTAACTTTTATGAAAAATATTTTTTTAGATATTTATTGAAGCTGTTGTGACATTATGGTATGAAACAATCTGTGAAAAAAAATTGTGCTTCTCTGCCCTCTCCCAGTGCTAACTAAAAACAACCAATCAGAGCCAGGAGGCGGGTCTTAGTGCTGTCAATCACCCTTCTAACTTCTCCCCATCAGCAGAGCCTATTGTGTTAGCTCAGGTTACTTAGCATGGCCGCCGATGACGGAGGATCATTTGTTTTCCTGTAATGATAATTTGTTTCTCTGTTATTAGCACATTGGGCAGTGCGTACATGAAGACATCGCCAAGTCCGTCCTCTTGGCTCTGATTGGTTTTTGGTCGGGAGTGGTGCATTTCAGGAGGTGGAGGAGCTCGAGCATTTCACAAATGATCTGTCTCCTAACATAATGTCAGGACACGGCGACAGTTTCAACAAATGTGTAGAGAACTCATCACTTCTTTTCACACAGCATAACTAACTCAGCTCTCAGAAACGCAAACAGAAAACAGCTTTTTTTTTTTGTCCTATTTTCAAAAAAATAGGAGGATAATAGATTTTAAAGCTTTTATCATAAATTCTTCTCAATCATTGGCTTGGGATCATCTCAAGGACGTCGTTCTCTTTTCAGAACAGTGACATTTTTTAGATCTGTGCATGAATAGTTATGTCAAGGTCTGTTATTGTGAATTCCTGAAGTCTACATTGTTTCACATTGATGTGAATCTACATTTGCTTTTACACAATTTCTCTGTTTCTTTTAGTAGGAATTAAGGTTTTTGTTCTGCTCGTTCAGATTTTCCAATGTTCACCTGAACTTGAACTTGTTTGTCTTGAATGGAGGTTTCTTCATATATTTTGCACGCTGTCACTGCTGCTGTTCTTCTGCATTGTGAGGATACAGAGAAAAGCATATGATGAGATAGTTTTAGGCTGGGTAACGATCACACATCATACACAGAAGTAGAGGCGAGTAGATCGATCCAAAATATCGATACCAAGTCAGTATCAGCATCGGATTGATACTAGTGTGGTACGTTCGATACTTTAGCTTCATATTTCCTCTTAAAATGTTGTTTTATTTTTGTGTTGAAGTTTCTCAAGGATACCTAAATGCTTTAGATTATTATTTTTATGCTTTGTTTTAGGAAAAATGCACCCAATTTTTTTCTTTTTCTATTGTTTCTGTTTATCAAGTTAATATATTATTGCAGACACCTTTACGCTTTGTCCAAATTTTGCCCTAGGTTTTAACAAAATAATTCAAAGGGGGAAAAAAACAAAAAGACAAACATCGGGAAGTCAGAAGTTAGATATAGCAAACCCAAATAATAAAAAATATCTTTGTTTTCGGATCGATACCGATATGCAATATCGCACACCTTGACACTGAAGATAATCATCCCTTCATCTAACCACAGCTTTGCTTCTGTAGTTCCGGTTTGACCAGAGATGTGTGTGTGTGTGTGTGTGTTGCAGGTACCATGTGTGTGTGACCATCCTGATCTACTTCCTGCCGCTGCTGGTGATGGGCTGTGCTTACCTTGTGGTGGGCCTGAACCTCTGGGCCAGTGAGATCCCAGGAGACTCCTCCGACCGCTACAAGGAGCAGCTCAATGCCAAGCGCAAGGTACCCTCCATCCCCCGCATTTCTGACTCCTAACTACTTTCATGTTATCTGAATGGTTTGTTTTTTTTCTTTTTTCTGTACTTTCCATCCTTCAGCTGCAGTGGCTGCGAGTCTTGCTGCGTTTGTTTTGTTTTGAGATAAAATAATGATGCTTGTACCACAAAACTGAAGCCAGCGCTCGTTGCTTTCATGTCGTGCTGCTGGTGCTTTCCCAGCCCACCTGTTGTCCGTTCCTTTCAACTAACTACAGCCACTTTACCCACTGCTTTCCTTCAGCCGATTTTTACCAACATACCTGGCACTTTCTTTGCAGTCATTTTCACAGCCCTGTCTTTTCCCAGTGTCTTTAAAATGATGGATGATGGCCTTGCATAGACATGTAGAGATTAGTAGACTTTTAGATTCTTATCTTGAAGCGCTACCATTGTTACACTTTTCAAATTGTTATTTGGTTTTAGTAAAGTTTAGTCGTCTTTGAATGCACATATTTTTCCAGTCAGTGAAACACTGATCCACCCTCTGCTCTAATGAGCCAGGCTCTCACATCTGTTTCATTTCTCAGTATTATTTTCAGGTCATTGACAGTCAGCAGAGTCAGTTACTGTCTGTTCTCACTAATGCTGCGCCTACGGACGTAACATTTTCATTTTGCCAGTGGAAAGTTCAAACCAACAGAGATTTTCTCTCTCTTTTCTTTTTCTTTACGGCAAATTTTGTTGCAACTTGTTAGGCAAACCGAGGGGTTTGTCTTTAGAAACAGAGTGAGAGTTGAGTCCTCAGCGGAGATAAATCAATGAACCACAGCTTTCCTTGTACAGAGGCAATTACAACATTAACAGAATCATCACTCACACTCAACTTTTGAAACCAGGTCAGAGTGGAACTCCACATGTGTGTTTTCACACATGCACAGAACAGGGTTTATTCTACGCATTCACGATCAGAAAACAACAAATAGAATAGCGGCTAGCGTTGTGCTGTTTAGATTGGCACAATTTCTCACAAGGAACATATGCGTTAGTTGAACACTTTGTTCATGGGAGTCCTGTTACTGTTTAAAATGAGGTGGAAGATAAGAGTCGGAAGTGCATGCGCGTTCCATGACATGCTAAAATGACAGCACAATCTAGTGGCCTGGCATGACAACTACAGCTGACCCCAGGAGTCTTAGTGGTTGCCATCTAAACATGGAGCCTTTTCCCAATCAACATCGGAAAATACCATCAGGTTCCAGGCAGCGGTCTCGTGTAAACGTACACTAACTCTCTGAAAGATTCATTTCCATAAGGTAAACGGTGACGTTGGGACCGTTCTCCATCGTTTGTTCCCTAGATGTTCTCAATGTTTCCAGCACTTCTGGGCGTAAAGCCCTTTACAAGGTCAAGGACCTTAGTGGAATCCCCAGTCTTAGTGTGAATGCTTGCAGATCGGTCCGTTTCCAGCCCAACAGGATCTAAAGATTTGGGTGATGATTTGGTTGCATGAAGTAATTTTACATCTTAGTCTACACAGGCTGTAGTGAGTGCATATAATTTGAGGCTTAACCGTACATGCAAACTTCTCCTAAAAAGGCACCTGAAAGTTATTAGTAAAAGCAACCAGACTGTTCAAATCAAGGGTTCCGGCATTTTCAAATCGTATCTTGCTGCAGAAAAATGTTTCCTGATCGCACTCTCGTGCTGCCTTTTGTCCAACAGGTGGTGAAGATGATGATTGTGGTGGTGTGTACATTTGCCATCTGTTGGCTGCCCTTCCATGTCTACTTCCTGCTGCACCAGTTCTTCCCTGAGCTGTTTGAAGAAACGTACATCCAGCAGTTTTATCTGGCCATCATGTGGCTGGCCATGAGCTCCACCATGTACAACCCCATCATTTACTGCTGCCTCAACGACAGGTTAGTCAGCACCTCTGCACATGCAAATCGGTTATGCATACCTCATTATCATAAAGCCTCATATGTTTATCATGTAGTCTCAGCGAATACTGATTTGACAACAGCTTGAAGGCGAACAGATTCCCTCACATAGGTTTGTATGTTTGTGGTGGTTATGATTTGGTCTGTGCGTTTCTTTGAAGAGCTTTGAAGGATGCTCTTCAACTTGTTCATAATGAGTTTTTCTATACAGAATTAGTGGAATCTCTCAGGACTGAAGCAAAAATGATAGCGTATGCATTCATTTCTTTTGACAGGAAAATATCAGAGTAGCTCTTTCAAAGCAACCAGATGATCTGAAATGTTGAAGAAAATGCTGATTTCCAAACATTGAACTTATGACGTTTCAGCTACAAATCAGAAACAAGTGAGAGTTGCTAAATGACCCGAGTGGTCAGGCTAACTACTTTTAGCTTATTCAGCAAAAGTGATTCCATCTCCCTCTTGGTCCATTAACTCTCCTTTGTAAAAGCCAAAAACTACGTCAAGTGAGCGTTAACACGTTTTTTGGAAAATTAAAAAAGTTATTTCAAGCTTTGACATTTCCACCAATCTTTACTAAGGGGTGTCAATTTGTAGCCCAGTTTTTCTCCAAGTATAACCAGCATAATCCTCTACCATCCCGGTGAAAAGCTGAGCTACATTGTGTTCATTAATAAGCTAGTTAGCTCCATTCCAGGGAGTGATGGGGTTTTCTCTCACTTTGCTCTTTTTAGAATTACACAACAAAAATATATTTATTACTGACATAAATTCAAACAATCTTTATAAAATAATAAAGAAACAATCTCCTGTCTGGACGGAAGCCAGTCCAGACAGTCCCACCTTAGCGTCCATTTAAATTACAGATATCTATTCCCACATAGCGACATAGTTATTTATGCTGCAGTTATATACATCACACTTGTCTATAAACCACACTTTAGGGGATTTTTGTGACTGCCACTTTTTCCATACACTAAATGTGACTGTGCGGTGACGTTAACTAAATCCTTTTTGCAGACACGATCCTAAGGCCATCATAATGGATCCCATCAACACCTTGACTGTCCCTAGAAATTTGTGACAAAGGGCAACTTTTGGAGAGTTCAACTCTCAACGGATATTACTCTTTTTATGTTTCTCCAATTCTAACGGTTTGCAAATTCAACTTTTCCAGAAATTAGTACTACCTTTTTTGAGGACAGTTTACCTTCGTCATTGGCACCCGGAGAAAACCCCTACTAACATGAGAAGAACATACAAGCGTCCACAGAGGCGCTTGGTTAAGAACCAAGTTCTCTTTTCTGTGAATATGCAGCTCTAACCACTGCATCACTGTGCTGACATTTTTTTGTTAGTTCAAGATATAAGATGTTTTTTGAGGTTTTGGAAATGGTTCAGGACTGACATGAATCATCCAGTCTTTCCTTCATTCTCTTTTTCTCTTGTCCACTGACCAATGCTTCAGATGGTTGGCCCAAAAACTTCAACTCATTCAACTTTAATACAACTATACGTAGCTTTACTGTTCTTCTAAAACCAGGACTGGTCCTCTCAAACAATCATCTTGCTTTTCTCACCATAAATGAATTTTTTGTTTGTTTCTCCGATCTGAACCGTTCCCAAATTAAATTTTCTAGAAATTAATATTATCTTTCTTGAGAACATTTTACATTTGTCAATAACCCCAATTTATATGGTTTTGGAAATCTAGGGGGAACCGGAGCACCCGGAGAAAATCCCCACTAACATGAAAAGAACATACAAACTCCCACAGAAAGAGGTACTTGGTTAAGAACTAAGATCTTTTCTGTGAAGATGCTGCCCATTTTTTTTTGGTCTAAAATATGAGATGTGTTTTGAGGTCTTGGAAACGGTTCAGAACTTACCTGGACACTTTTTGCTAGTTGTTTGTTTTGGAGGTTTTCTTGTTTCTCTCAGTTTTTGTTGCTTCTTGAGGCTCAAAGTTTGTCGTGTCGTTTTCCACACTGAAGATGTTTCTTCAGAAACTGCCTCCACTGGTTCAGGATCTTGGCTTCCCTTTTCTCTGACAGAGTTTCCACACACAGGT